>JAQGCH010001587.1:0-15161 GCA_034699485.1 Nanhermannia elegantula | reverse complement strand
TAGTAATGAATGACTAGTGCCTTAAGTTTATCATTGAAAAGCAGTTATAGTTTTTTTACTCTCTTTATATTAAAGTTTTTAGAAAAGTGCTCTTTGAAAAAAACTCTCTGATATATAATAGTGACTGATTTGTATTGAGGCTCAACAAGCCTGAGCCTGTACTGAGCATTTGATTCTAATATAAGGCTTTTTAATTTTGGTTCTATTTGTTTAACAAAAAGTAAGTTCTTTTCTTTGTGTTAGAAAAGTAACAAATCTTACAGTTAGTAAGAATACGTTGTTTTCTAAACTTTTAATTAGAGCTGATTCAGTTCCAAGAATGAGAACGAAAATATTTTAATTTTTTAGGATCGACAGCGCAAACGAGAACCAAATTAAAACTTTCAAGTATTAAAAAATTTTCACACTTGAGGTTTGACATTTAGAACTCAATCCTTTAGAGATTCATTAAATATACTGCACTGTAATACAAAACTAAATATTCTGTATTTAGTTATGCTATGATAGGCTAATTGCTAGGATAGGCTTTCCTGAAACAACTAAAGCTCTATTTATTACTTCTTCATTGATTAATGAATTACTATTATTGTAATTTAATATAAATTTTTTAAAGTTTATAAAACGATATTTGAATTACATTTAATGAATATGACCATAAATAGTTGAAAAATAATTGTAGTGATATTTATGCCATATATCCCATGCTTTTAAGCAAAATTAATTATTATTGTGAAATAACTAAAGAGTAATAGCAAATGGAAAATGTTTACATGAACTAAGTTTTAGTAAGTTATATAGAGAGCTAAATATAATGCAAAGCATACGTCATATTTTATATATATTGTACACTACCTGTCCAGCTATAAATGCGTTATGAGCTATGAGTCTATGAGCTAACGTTATTACATCTACTTCTACTAGTATTACATCCAATGCTTTTATTATTATTATTACAGCAATTTTTTTATTCAACTAACTGTTGTTTGTAGTCAAATGTAGAAGAATAATGCACTCACTCTCACTATAAATTATAAAAGTTGCCTAGTCTTCAGATCACTATAATATACAGTTCACTTTTAAAGTATCGCAAATCTCAAAAATTGATTCATTTTAATAAATTATACATTAATCATACCCGTCATATACATAATCGTCAAAATCCTATTTACATTTTGTATGATTTTGTGTGAATATTGTTATAAAAATGCTAATTATTTGCCATACAATAATTGTAAGCTCGAAAATAATAATAATAAATAATAGATGTTTTGTACAGTAAAGAAGATCATGAGAGGGTATTACTGAAAAGAGTCTCTGTTTCTCTCCCTCTGTCTGTGTGTACGTGTGTGTACGTGTGTGTAGCTGTATGTATGTCTGTCTGCCTGTCTCTCTTTTTCTATTTCTTATTTTTCCTTCCCCTCAAGTAGTCTACAATATTCACTCTTATATGGCACACATTATATGTATAATATTCTCAATACTATGCTATACATTAATACTGCGACTGATCGAATCGAATATTTGAGAACAACTTGTCTATAAGAAGGCATACAATATATACGGTATATATTGGAGAATCGAGAAAAGGCAGCATATTTAGAGTTCAGTCTTTTTTGCTCATTGAGTTTCACCCTTATATGTATTCTGTTGGGTATATAACTTTCTATATAATCCGAATGTGAGCTTTATTGAAAAATTTGTAGTTGCCATGGGATACGGTTGAGATGCATTGCTCTCGAGCATCACTCTTCTGGGTGTTATGGTGTAAGCTTCTCAAAAAGCCATTTTTCTCAAGCGGCAAAATGTTAACTTGATATACACAATATTGAACTCCACTCCTACTGCATTCGCTATCTTTTGCCCACAGCTATAATCTTTTAAAACCACTTAAACATAAGTTAATATTTTCTTTTCCTTTCATTCAGTTTAAAGAGCACTCACTTCACAACTGTGTAAAGTAATTCTATTATGTCAGGCTTTTTAAGCACAATTGTTCACCTGTTTTTACAATTTTCTTATATGCTGAATATAGTCACCAGTGATGCATAAGCAGTCGGACACAGGTCGCTATAGTAACCGTGATCTTTGACTGTGAATGTACAGTACAATGGGTCAAACAAAGTTGGGTAAAGTTCTGTCATATGTCCAGATCAAACTTAAGGTACCACAAGTTATACAGAGTATGTTTTCGTAATGAAATAATTGTTTATTCAATCAAAACATTTTTAATCAAATTAATGAGACCAATAATAGTCAAATAAATGGCAATTATAAGTATAACTTATAATCAAAACTTTTGTTAATCAAGTTATTTACAAAATTTACTATAGTTATAGTCAGTTACTTATCGAAAGAGATACTCACATATTTATGTTTAAAAGTTGTTAAAACTTAATATATTTTATTGTTTGTAAAGAAGGTGTATTTTATAAAAATAGCAAAGAATCCTTATATGACTTAATGTTAAAAATAGAATGCATTTACTTTTGAAACTTGGACATGTTTTTGGCGGTGATGAAGACCTAACTTTGTTTGAGCCACAGTACGCGGGAGTCAGAGTCTAACTCTAACTTCGTAAGTGTAAGGCTGTAAGAGTGGGCATTTCATTTCATTTTGTTTTGTATAAAAAAGGAAAGAATATCAAGACTATGAAGAATATATAGATTTATATAAGAATATACTGCACAATCGTGAATGGCATAAATGCTGGCCAAAGAATTTCTATATATTGAAACTGAAACCTTTAAGTGCAATACTTTTTCACCTTAAACGCAAATTGTATACCAAATTACTTCTACTCTTTTTATTCAAATAGTAATTATTGAACATATTCTAAATCTTTATTAACAATAATACGACTACGCATTGAGAGACTAATTATTTTATGAACATCTTTCAAATATGATTCACTTCATTTATTTTATGTAATGGCAACAAATATCTATGATATGACCTAATGAGCAAATGGCCATTTTTTTCTTTATATAAGCTTTTAGTTATCATTATTATTGTCATTTTCATAAGTTTTGTCAAATGAAACTATTCAACAATAATAACAAGTTAGAGTCGAGTGAAGCGCATCAAAAGCAAATTCAAAAGCTAATTCAAAAGCTAATTCAAAAGTTGCTCTCTTTATGACGAAATATTTATTAGAGTATCAGTTTTATAGTTGATTCAGTACTGATTTCAAAAATATAAGTCATTGTGCAGAGCTTTAGCTGAATTTTGTTATATTGCTATATATTTCTCTACAAACTGTATGCTGTTCTCATATTTATTATTTCAGTTGAGTTACTTTAACCACAAATAGGGTTGGAATTCACTCAACCATTTTAAAATATATTTTATCAAGAATTTAATGTTCAACAACTTAAATAGTCTTAGAATAGAGATAAAGAGCCTTTAAAAAGAATAAAAAAATATCTGTGAATTACTTTATATGATTACACAATAAAACAATTAAAGATTTTGATAATTTATCAGAGATTAAAGAGCTATTATATCTCTGTATTGCTAAATAATGAGATTAATTATACCATTAATTCTTATTGATCAGAATAAATTATATTATATATAAGCGTAAAGCCTAATGAGCTCATATAAAATCAAATAATTTTGCGTATAATTTGTAACCATATAAATGAACATTTGACCAAATTTTACTGAAATATATTGATTACTACATTCATGAATCTTCTAAAACCTTGTAATAACATATTGAAGTGAATTACGTTGCATTAGTGCTCAAAAGTGCTCAAAAGTTATAATAATAAAAGTGTATTATGAGTATTAACGTCGGGATACACTATTAGCTTGAATATAAAATTAGTTGAGGGCTAGGGATCCGTTCACTGGTTTCTATCTATTAATTATTTACTGAGAATTTTCTAAATCAGGATTAAATTATAGGAATGGACAGTAAAGTACAGCATTGTATAACTTATGGAGCAGTCATGAGAAAGAGATCTCATCTCGTGAAAATTTTGCAAATTTCGAGATCCCTCGCCTCGTGAGAGGAGATGAGATCAATTTTTGGCGAATTTTATCAAATAAGACAAATTTGATTTTTTAATTATAATTTAATTTTTTTTCTATAAATAAATTTTTAGGGAAAAATAATTGATCGATAGGTTCTTGCAATTGTTCCCAAATGAGATTGAGATGAACCACAGGAGACGAGGTTGAGATTTATAAAATCAAAAATTCTTATGACATTAATGGAGTATATAAAAGATTGTAATAGGCTTGGAAATAATTTGCTAAATGTATCCCATTATTGTTAAACAAGCTAAAAATTAAATTTGTAAATTTTATCCAATTATGTATATCTAAAAATGAGATTTCATTAACTAGACTGATATGTCTTTAAAATCAAATAAACCTAAGATTAAGGAAAACTAGAAATATTAAAAGTATGCTAAAATTTTGCAAGAAAGTGTCATTTCGAGAGTTGGAACCAAAGAAATGACAAAATGTAAAATTTTATAAATCGGTTTAGAAATGCTTAATATTTAATTTTATGATTTATTTTTTATTATGATTTAGAAATCCTGAGTCGGATTAGAATTGAGGAATGTTTCGATTTAGTAATGAGTGCATTATTTAGCTGCATAAAAAATTTCACATGCATAATTTAAGAGTAAAGTTCTTATAAAACATGTCCAAAACGTCCTATTGAAGTTATAATCTAATATTCTGTATGACAATAAAAGATTTTAATTAAAAAACAATTGGTTGAAAAATCAGCTTTGAATGTCTTCAGTTGAGAGCTTAAAATGAGGTAAAGATAAGAAAGTTTAGTGATTAGATTTTGAAGAATTGTTAAAAATGAGAATAAGATTTGAATATTTAAAAATGATTTGAGATTCGCTTTAATGGCTATATTCTTGAGTTGCTATCAGTGCAACTTTTGTGTTTAGGTCACGCAACTTTGTGGCATATAAACTGTATACTCACAGTCAGCTAAGATATCTCGTGTCAATTTATAACCATAACATTCACAGATAGGGCGGTTTTGAAGGCGGATCATTCCTGCCTTATTACAAACGCAGCACACGCTATAACTTACAATGTAGTGATAAGTATTGAGAAGCCGCCGCTTCAAAGTTAGACACAATAAAAAACAAGCTTCAGAACAGTGTCCCCATTACTTATGTTGTCCCCCATTTTTCTCACTTTCATCAATAGCAAAAATTCCCGTTCACTATAACTTAGAGTCGCTCTGCTTTATGAACCGTGATTGTTGAGATGCAGCTAAAGTTAGGGCCACTAACTGTTACTGTACTGCACTGTACGCAACAAAAAAGTGACCAAATGATTGATTGTTAAGATTAGGACTAGTTTACCAGTTCTTTATTATCCTTTCTTTTCCAATTTCTTCAATTTCGGATTTCATAACTTCAATCTTAATATAATCTTAATTGACTTGTTATTAATGATTCTCTAAAGCAATTCGCTTTTCACGTGTTGTATAAGTTATCAAAACTAATTTCATTTAAATGTTAATCAAATTATTTTAAGAGAGTTTGAATTTAATTAATTTAAAATTGGTTTTGTTTTTATTAAATACGATGTTTTTGTCGACTTATTTAAAAAAGAGTTTATCTGTTAAATCGGCTGAAAGATTGATTATATTTTTTATATATAAATTGTAATCAAAATAGTGTATGGAAAAAAATCTTTTGTGTTGCATTTTGTTAGTTTCTCAATCTATGCCTAACTTAAGTTATGAGCTGACTGACCATCACAGCCATCAATTATTGCTATGTAAGTCTGATATAAATCACGAAAAGTTTGCGTGTTTTTTCAGTGCAGCGACATTTATGTTATATGACATCCAATACGTAATAACAGCTCCAAAAAAAGAAAATAAGAGAAATAGACAGTTAAGGCGGACTAGCCCAGAAATTGCTATGCAGCTATCATTTCAGGAAAGTAATGGTATACAGTATGTCACTATATATTGCACATTATAGTAACTTCTAAGCTCATCACTTCTTTTTTCATTCTACCTTCAATTTGCACAACTACTTATGCCTCATATATCATCGAATCGATTATAAAATTCTATTCCTTTTCAATCACAGGCTTTTATTTCTTTTAAAAAGGTTAACATTTTAATTATTTTAAAATTTTAAAATCTTATTTCAATAGTTGTTAACTTTGGAAAAACAGCCAAATATTATTTCTCAGACTACTCGTGACCTTATTTAAGCCATTAATTTAATATAACTTTTGATTATAATAAGGCATAAAATTGATTACTATCTATATTTCGGTACATCTTATTTTCATTTAATGCCAGCTTATAATGGAAATGGAAAGTAATAGAAATAGTAGAAAATGAAAGATAAACTTATCAATATTATACTAACTCATGCAAAAGTTATTCAGCAATAAAAAAAGCAACAAAAAAGAAATATATGAAAATCGATTGGTCAGTAAATCGACGAAGTGATGGGTAGCATTGGAATCGAAGTTTTAACATAGAAAGTATGAAAAGTATGGTTCAGTATGAAAACATACATAGGAATAGAGGGTATGAAAGTATACATAGAAATAGAGGGTATGAAAGTATACATTGAAATAGTTGGTATACTTGGTATACATTGAAATAGTGTTAGAGAAAATCTCATTACTATCATGTGAACGGTTAGCGTGAAGATGCATCATATTTCTTTGAAACATTTTCCGCACGAATTGATGATTACTTTATTTTTATCTGAATCTACATGTCTCCACTTTCTAGTAAACACAATACTATATCAAATCTCAATTTTAGTGCAAATATTTAACTATATATATGAGTATTGACTATTTTGCTAATACTATAAAATGATATTATATGTGGACTATAAAACCGGTTAAGTTTTATTTTTTCACTGCCCCCCTGTCTATACGCAATGAGATTGGCCTTACAGTAGATCGTAGTGAAGTCGGCTTTAGAAATAGTAGGCTCTGGTCATCGAAAAAGGTTTGCAACGTAGTGTACACTAACTGAAACTCAGTTGAGTAACTTTATTCGCATAGTATAGAGAGTGTACTATACAAATGTATACTACTTCACCAGTAATACATCATATCAATTTTCCAAAAGCCCTTAGCTTTTGTGCACTCAGTTTGCCCCCAGTTTGTATTGATCGAAACTTGCTTTGCTGTTATGATCCAAAAATGTTTGAGACGCATTTCAAGCTTCCAGTTGTAAACATGGACCAAAGCTGACCAGCATTACTTATAATGTATTTCTATATATACCAGTATACATATATATTATACACAATATATAATATATATTAATGTAATGCTCTAATCTATATAATCTCAAAGTGCAACATCAATATTCAATATGAGTTTTACTCCAATCGGTTTCCAAAACCATATCATAGCCTTTTTCATCAAATAAACCAAAAAATGAAATATCAAACGAATGTTATTAATATCAGGCTTACTCATACCATACCCACAAATCCTGAAATTTCATTATTAAAAAATTTATCATTCGATACTCTACTCTGTTATCAACACAATGGCTGTACTTTATTATGAGTATTAATAAACTAAAGTTTCGGTTTTGGTTAAAAAATTTTAAACAAAAAATAAAAAATACCCAATTGATGTAAAACAGGTGAATATTTTTCGCCACTTTAATTGAAATAGGTTTAATAGAAGTCTGGACTTTCAATGATCTGCATGTTTCTCAATGGTTGTGGTTGGTTGGCTTGACTAACAAAACACCTGTTACCCCATCAAAGCAGATGCTCGCCATCACTATCAATGCGCGACTAATTAAACTAATTATTTTTAAAGGCAAACGCATACGTTTCCCCCAATTAATAAAACGAGAGACATTCGCTTGCATTAGAATTAGAGAAAGATCGAGATTAACACCCAAGAGAATAAAGAATGTCAAAAAAGCTGAGCCAAGTTTTTATGCAAGAAAAAGACTGCTTCATAGCTTACATCACAAGCATAGCTAAATGTTTGTATGAAAAAAGAAAAAAGTATCGCATATAAGCACAAAGTAGAGCTCAAAGTTATTACACAAGCGCTGGAAAGTTAGAAGCGAAGGAAACTTTCATTTTTTTCTCGGAATGATCTTTCAAGTCGAACATCAATGAAAGAAATATATTATATATCATTGTTGAGCTCGAATCTCTCTAAAAACACCTCAACTCAGCGACTTGTCGCGCAAACTATAGCATTAGTCTATATTTTATACACTCGCAAATCATTCATCACTTTCTTAACGTTATTTCACTTCAATTGAGGAACAGTGTTAGCGAAATGAGTGAGTGAGAAATGCTTGTGCACTCTAGTAATGGTCCTCTATGCGATAGCGATATAAATTGGTCAAAACCCCTGGTTTCATATCTCTGATTAATAATAAGTTATGCTTTTTGCAGGCAAAGTGATCTCTTTTCGTCCATCCATCCAAGCTATCCATCCAGAACTTTACGTATTCAACCCTTTTGCCGCTGCTTTTGCAATGCATTAATCATTTCAGTGTTGCAGCTTTGAGAAAACATAAATCATTTTATGATATCAGTCTCCGTTTCTCAACATTATTTACAGTTAAATTATTCTATAATTCTTTTCAATCATATAAGCGATCATTAATCTAAAATATATTCATTTTAATGTTTACTGTTATTACATCTATATTTTCTGCAATTAATTACAATTACATCTCATCTGCATCTCATCTGCATCTTATACCCATTTAAATCAACATAAAATTGATTTTATTAATGTTTACAGCTATTGAAATGCTTATAATAATCGCATTAAGTTATGCTATGATTCACATCAAAAGAGCGATTCAAAGCCGACAAAATTGATTAAATTTTATTTGAAAAACAACGGAAGATATGGCTCATAACATAACAACTGGACTTTTATGCTGTTATCTCATATTAAAGAATCGATTTCTCAATGCGAAAGCAAAGACTTGTAGCTTTAATGGTAAATATTCTCTCTTTGAGACTCAACATCTCCCGCATTGAGACTTCCTTACATCACAGCCAGAGTTTGAAGGAAAGTAAAAGCTTTACTTTTACTCTACTGTACTTTTAACTCAAATTCCACTTTAAGTCTATTCAAAACCCATTCAACTAAAAGACTTATAAAAGTCATGTTGACATTTGAGCGCTATTTTAAGTAAAGAAACTTTTTACCACAAAAACCATTGATATCAAGTGTAAAATGGCTTTAGAATTGTGAACAGAAGAGATTTCAAGTGATTTGTTATAGTGTTCGAGTTTGAAAATTGTTTAAATGCTCTCTAAAGTGGAACACTTTAAGGGATAAAGAGCTCATTGTTAGTGCAGTGCAGTACAAGCCATATGAAGACTTATTTTTTGAGGGATTGCAGTATTGGTCTATTGCCTCAACTAATTTATGTCATACACTAGTGATTAATAGCTTTTAAACTATCTTTCACTCTCAGTCATGACTATATTTTGTGGTTTTTTAGACTTCCCTATCAATTCAAAAACTAATAGAACCATCACATCAAACATTCAAACTCAATAAATATAAATCTATTTTTTTTAAATTTTAATTATTTATTTCAATCAATTTGTTTATGCGATAATTTGTTCACTTATTACCAAACCATAGATTTATTTTCATAATGTATTCTCAATTAACTAGAATATGAATATATCGAAAGGAATAACAGGATTTGATTGTATTCTATTAATAATGGTATAGCTGTGTCCCGTATAATAATGATGATGTATCACTTTAGACTGAAAGAAGGTGGCAAACACTTTCATAACACTCTATTGAACTATCAGCCATCGGTGCCACTACTTTCAGAAACGATACGTCGGTTGTGTTGCATAAACGATTATTTGTCATTTACGAGCTCATCTCGTATGGATTGTATGGATATCTGGTCAAGTTTTTCATTTATTATAACGAGGGCTGTATTGCTTCTCCAAAAGAATGTCATTACAACTCACATATTGACTACAAAATGATGTTTGGCTCATAGAAATTGATATAATATAGTTGTAGTCTATTCAATCATTTTCATTATCTCTATTGTCAATCAAATTATCAGTTCTTAGTTATCTTTAAAATCTATTTGGATTTTGAGAAAAACAAATTTATAATTAATCATCTCTTCTGACTTTTAGTTTATTTAATATAGAAAGTTATGTTCAAATAGTTCATAAATTATATTTTTTAAAGTTTAAAATCCTTATACTTCTTCTCAATTATGAAAATTAATTTATTTAAAAAAATGTTTTAATTTAAATAATATTTATGCACACTATAAAACATTATTAAAACAGATTTGAATTTAAAATTAATTTTATTGAAATTGATTATTTATTTTTACAGAAAGTTAACATTTAATTAGTACTTCTTTTAGGACAAGTTTGGGCTTTAGTGTGTTTTTTAAATATTGGGTGCAATGTTTGCAAACCAACTAAATTGAAGAGAAAACAGCAAAAGCTGATTCTATTGGTGCCCATATTGTTAACTATTTTTGTGGATGCAATAGTTTTTTTATTAAAAAAACAAATGTCAATACGACTAACCGACCAAATGTGTCCGATTCAGACTCAGCTCTTCAAACGACTCTTCTTTTGTTGTTTTCTACAAAAAACATATTATGATTTTGATCCGTGTTCAGCAACATATGGCAGACCATTAGATAAACAATCTTATGATAAATATTCTTTCTTCTCATTCAAGTGATGAGTTCTTTTAAACCTGTAATTACTTTTAGCATTTTTTAAAATATTAAAATAATCAATAAAATTCTGGTACACAAAGTTTTTAATTAAGTTTTTTGTTTAAATTTATAATCTGTTGGGTTCTTATTTCAATTATGACAGTGAATAATGAGATTCTGTGACTCAAATTCCTTATGCGATATTGTAATGCAAATTAATTAATATTTTTAATTAATTAATGTTATTCTATAAATAGTAATCTAAGACAGAAGTAAATCAACAGTTTATTTGTTCACATGTACTCTGCATAACAGTTAACTTTATTCGTTTTGATTAAACTCCCATAAATTTAAATCTTTCACCCGATAGAAATTGAACATAAATTAAATATTTTAAACTTTAATGCATAGCAGACCAGAAAACTAATTACAAAACTAATCTCAAATGCAAACATGAAAAATATAATTGATTTGAAAAATGTTCATTTTTAATTATGAAGTTGTTATCCTTCAATAAATAAAAGAAAGTAAGTGAAGGTATTTATTGAATGAATAGATGTAAACAAAGTAATATATTTGTACGTAAGCGTTAATATGTTGAGTAATCAAAGACAAGTCTTTTAATCATAATCATCATAATGCAATGCAAAGCAAGTGATATGTCTGCAATAGCTTATTACATCAGCCATCAGCGCCGTCGATTACTTTTCCTTACATAATCACTTGAACGACTATACGGAAGGAACAATTTTTTCTTATTCTTTGGATCTCTCGTCAGTCTCTCATTTCTTCAACAAAGTAACGCAACCAGAATGTTAGCCGAGTGATAGCTCTGCACAAAAATACTTTTCTATTATTTAATCACATGTGGAAAGATGATATCGGATTATTGCATGATTTGCCTAATTATAGACATAAAACAAGTTTTTTAATCCAATTCAAGTTCAAATTTTTGATGTTTAAAGTATTCCTTGGTATTAAAGTGTTTTGAAATAGTTTTCGAGATAAATATTTGACTGAATTATGGCAGTAAAGTAGTTGTTATCGAATGAATGGGTGAAATATGATTATTCCCAAACATGTATCAATGAGATGATGGGACCCGCATCTCATCAAAGCTCTGTACAGGTGTAGCAACAATAGTGTACAATAAGCTCATATGTTAGATCAAGTATTGCAATCTCATAGATGAGTCCTCGTTACCCAGACTACTGAACTTGCCTTTTGTGTTCTGTAGCCTTACTATATAGGTTCTAATCAACAATTGCTTACTTTGAGAATTTCGTAAAAGTTGCTTCTTATGTGAGCCAATCTTGTGATTGTTGTTTTCGCCCTTCTTTTACTTATAACTTCTTCTGTCAAATAAGGAGAGAAAAAATGATGACACACCGCTTCTTCTGGTGTTTCATTTCAATGGCCCTCTAGAAAACATTTCTTCATATACTATCCAATAATTTCAGTTATGGATATATAAAAACTTTTCTCATTAACTTTTATGTTTTTAATTAAAAGCTTTTGTTTATCTTTATTAAAAGTTATTATTAACTCATTTTACTAATTAAAAAGTTTAACGATTTATTGGACAGTAGTTATGAAAACTTCAGGGGGTTTTCAAATCGAATTTTCTATTTTGGATTTATCTCTATTTTTATTAGATTTCGTTTTCTTCAAATAGACGTTGAAATGAAGTTAAGGCTCTTTGAGGATTGAGATTAAAAGTATAAAAAATATTTCATGAATAGTTAGGAACTTCTTAGAGTAGTATATTTGTAAAAATAAATGAAATAAGAAATTGTAGAGCACAATAAATTAATTAAACTGGAAATAAACTAATTTGTGGTATTTTACTTTTGTTCATCAATTATTTTCTGACTTTTTTGTCTGATTAGAATGCGCTAAGAAAAAAATCGGCGAAGTATAAAGAGACCAATCGGCTTAGCAGATGTATCACGTGAATTAAGACAAAAGAAATTGAACGAAAAAATAACAATACAATACTGAGATGTGGACAAAGTAGATGCACATTGAATGATGGGGAAGGATATTAGGAGTAAAAAGCATTCAAAGGGGAGGTTAGGGGGGATCAAATCGAAGGAAAAATCCCTTTAGGAACCATCAGGTAATTGGAAAGTGAAGCTCACAATGTTGGTCAATATATAAGGGGAGAGAAATAGCAAAACATAAAGTTGCAAAAGTAGGGGATGAAAGCACATGAGAGAAGGAGATAGAAACACGACATATGGAGAGGATCAGTTATTATTGATGCACTGGAGGTCCATCACTTTGCCATTGCTATACTTTGCTATACTTCCATTCCATTCAAGCCTACCAACAAAGATGTTTTACTGTAAAAATGATCAATAAGGATGAGAAAACGAAAAAACGAATTAAGACTATCTCTCCATATATACTAATATATATCTACTATATATTTGCTTATAAGTTATAACTAAACTATAAGACTTACTGTGTGCTAAACTCAACTGTATTCTGTAGTACAAGCACTACAATAAGATGTCAATCGAAATGCTATGAAATAAGATGATGCCATCAGATATGTTTAGTTATGCTAAAAATATATCACTCAAAACAAATTGGATCAATAAAATTATATATAAATACAATATACTGCACCGTATACTGCGTTATATGCATTATTATTTCAAGTTAACTATAACTGATAAGAATAACTGACCAATTATTTTACCAAAAATGAAATAAATATTTGTTTGATGTGAAGTCTTCTAAAAACACATTAATTATTAATATAGATTTGAAATATTCATGAAATATATTTTTAGATCAATTATTTATGAATCAAAAATATAAAAACAGGAAATTATAATGAAATTGAAATATAAACTTAAAAATGAATTGAATATATAATTTTGAAGAGGAAATTGTAAATGAAAATGATTTTTATAGTGCTCTTTCTTGTGGTTTATTAAGTTTGCAGTAATATTAGAGAAGGAAAGTCTATTATTGATAATCTTATTTTGACATTCAATTGTATTTACTGTCAAATTAAATCCTGTTTACATTAGTATATGAGTTATTTGAAGTGAAAAACCTGCAAATTTCTACACCAGATTTGCAAATCCTATTTACTATTTTTTGCAAAACAAAAAATATATTATAACGCGTTAAAAGTGTTATTGAAAGTATGGACTGGGGTTGTATGCAGTGTTCAGTTTGATAAACAAATCTATTGTTGCAAAAAGTTGGCCAATGGGGGTAAAGCTGAAGGGGTGGACTGCAATTACGAAATAAACACCCGTACAACTTATCAGGCGTACGGTTTACAACAGTTGAGGGAGAGTTTACAAAAATAATAATAAAAATAGTGGATCAACCGATTGGATGAAACCGGTAATAGTGTAAGTTTTGCGGCACTCAAATACTGGATAACACATTCAGTAGACAAAAATATCTAGAAGTACACTACATCTGTCACATTTTTGCGATAAAGTTTGTTGTGCACCATATTTTCAATTTATTAATATGCATGATTGAGCTGGCTTTCAATTTGAAAATGCATTTTACGGATATTTACTGTAAATCTATGAGACGGCTACACAAAAAACAAGTCATAAAAGCTCTCACTTCTATAATATTCTGATTAAATTGTGGTAAACAGAATTTGAGGCGACTCAACTCTATTCCTTTATTTACAACTCATATTTAAAAAGTATGCGTACAGCTGACTGTTTGTATGCTTGAATATCAGAAAAACGTTAAAACAACTTGAAATCAATCATTTCTGATTAAATGCTCAATTAGGATAAAAATTGTGTCAACTAAATAAACTGCTGTAACTATAATTTTCACATAGCTATAGCATATGAAAATTTTTATATAGCAAAGCATAGAATATTAAGATATTCATACTCTGTTCATACTATTCTCAAATCCGATGCATTTAATTGTTGAATCACTAATCAACCAATTACTGTAATAAAATTTAAAATTTAAAGTATGTTAGAAATAATTAGACAAAAGGGTTTGCAACTAAAAATTTATTATTTCAATATCAATACTTCATCAAATACTTAAAATCGTATAACCTCACAAAAATAGGCCTTTTGGCACTTCTGTTGCCTCAACGACGGAGGTATAACACTATTTACAGTATAATAAAAAGGCCCATATTGTGAAGCTTTTGTTGTGTACAATACATTATATGAGAATTATGTGTGTCTGCATTGTAATTATTCCCATTTAAATATATATAGATATAAATTATATAAACTTATCGTAAGTTTTTAAACCTCTAAATTGCTACAAAGGCTGTTATAAATTGACACTGTTATCAATGTTTGTTTTTGCTGCGGGGAAACAATGATTTGCGACACATGCGGTCATCTGCACCTCCACTCAATTCATTCTTGACATGATCACCAAAATGAATATTATGTACAATAATTGGGCCCTTTTTTTGGTGCACGTCAACAATGTTCACAATAAGTTATAGTAC
>JAQGCH010001586.1:0-15161 GCA_034699485.1 Nanhermannia elegantula | reverse complement strand
TGTTTTAAAGTATTTAATGAACTTTTGCGAATTCAAGTCAATTATAAGAGAGCACTGTTCTATACTTTTGGTTGTGGCCCACCTTCTAATGGAATATGTGCTAACATTTCACTCATTCCATAGAAGACAGTATTGACCACAAACTATTAACTATTTATATACCAAACGGGTGTTAATTCGTTACCAGAATTTTCATTTGGATTTGATTCCCATTGCTATGAATGCAATTAACAATACTATTAACAAATTAAGGCTTTATTCGTAAATTCATGTAAAACAGGGAACAATTTTTGTCTCAAATCTTATGTTATGGATAGGTTTGAGTTTTTAATTGAATGACTGATGAACAATAAAACATTCTGAAACAAATACTCTTAACTATAATAATGTAAAGTTGTTGACAGCTTTTTAAGTACTTCTAAAAGTATTAGTAAAGCAAATTATTGAATAAATTTTGAGGTATAAACTCATTTATTTGATGCAAACACTACTTTATATCACTTTTTAAGACAATTAAATGATTGAAAAGTTAGATTTGAAGCCATAAACATAAAGAGCTAAGAAAATGTTAATTATTATTATTGAGAAAACTTTTTTGATAGCATCTCGAATAACAGTTACTTAAAGTTAGATTTGTTTGCAAACAATTATTGCAAAAATGCATCCTTAAGTCGTAAATGAGGCTCACTTTGAGTGATGGATCGCCTGTTTTCTCAAAAATCAATTCAAATTATAATAAGATCGATAGAAATGCAAATATCAACAAATTCTTTGAAGATGAGGTCATTCCGTACTCCAAATAGTGCTTTCATTAAATCGATTTTTTCGTTCTTTATCATAATATAATAGTAATGTTTTATCTTTTCATATTTTATATAACCTTTCATTTTAATTGTATGATACAGTTCTTGATTATAGTGATTAGTTGCCGGTGCCGTACCAGTTAGGGGCAAAGGGGGCACTGTCTTGTTTAAGTGTAGGTCTATAGAAATTTTTAAATAATTGTAAAATCTTGGGCTTTCCCTACCTTTTGCCCCCACAGCCGAAATTTTATGTTTAAGGCACTGACCACAGCCCTACTCAAAGTAAGTTTTCAAAGTAAGGCCCTTTCGAAAACCCTTTTTAAATAACAAACATGACCCCTAAAGTGATGGGCATGTTATGCAATCTCTGACTAACATTTATCTGGTATTTGACTCTTAAATTGTTTTTATTTATTATTAGTATTACAGGTAATAAAATAGATTTATATTTAACACATGTTCTAAATATTTATAAAAAGGAGCTGAAAACGTAAGCCCCATCTTAGATCATACCTACATAAAGCATATAACCCTATGGGTTAGTTGCCTATGGGTTAACCCCTCCAATAAAATTTGAAAGTCAAAAAATGGTCATTTTTGGCGGGAAAACGCGTTTTGAGAAAGTTATCTCAGAAAACGGGAGTGTTTTGACCCCAACCCTCAGATTTTCAAGAAATCCTGAAATGAACCCCTGACCAAAAGTCTGGTCTTGTGCACGTATACCTTAGATATTGAGGTCCAGACTCTAAAGACCCTTCCCTTTCCATTTAACTCATGTGTTATATTGTATATGAAGGGAAGGGTTACTGTGCTGAACGAACCTCTCTTTCAGTAATATGTAATATGTGAACCGTGACAAAGAGTTAGGCTATCTTTTGACTCAAATTCATAGCATATTATTGATCGATATCTGACTGTAAGTTATATAGGTTCACAACTTTTTGCTCAGATTAAGCCTTAGGTTTGGCAAGACTTGTATAATAATTAGTTTAGTTGAGGTTATGATTGGACAAAAGTTCACTTTAATATGAGTGACATATATAAGCTTACATTGAGCTTAATTTGATCTAAATTTGATTTCTTTCCAATTATTTCAAACTTATCAGTTTTTTAACATTTTATAATATTAATACCCTTTTGGTGTCATTCAAATGAATAGAATTAAAGCAGTTTTTGCAAAAGATGAAAGGCTTTCCTTATACTGTATAAAAATAGCTCAAATTCAAAACATACCAACAGTTTATTAATTATAGCCATATTTGGAGCCAATGTTGAGCCATATATGTGGAGGAATAGCATCAATTCAGACACTTTGAAAATGCAAATGCTTATGTATTTCAATCGAGAAATCGAGGACTTATTCATTATTAATTGTTTAATATGAATACTTTTGTAACTACTTTTTTTTAATACAAAATGAATAAAATTCCATTTTCTAAAATTGATTTTTTACGCCGAATATTACCACCAAATTCTGGAAAAATCTTTCGGATATTCGTTTACGCCGAATATTGCCGCCGAAATTGTGATTCGAGTTACGCCGAAAAAGTTAAGCTCTAGTTATAATATATAAACAGTAGGTTTAGATTATGATTATTTTGCATTACCGGTAATGAAGGCACTCAAACGTTTACAAATTAAAGTAATATTTTGTCCCAAATTATATTTGGTGAGCGATATGAATAAAGTTAAATGTGATTAACAATCAATTATTATCTAATGTACTTCTATAGTAAACTTGTCACCACTGCTAACACTCTTTGGTGATATCATATGATCATTAGTTGAATGGCACTTAAGCTAAAGAGTCGCAGGATTTTAGACGCTATTTCTTCCCTCAAAGCACTGAATCTTTGAAACAAAAACATTTTATAAGAGGTGTTACTTTTGAACATAGCAAAGAAGTAAATTGTTATTTAATTCCTACAAATTGGTCGCACTCTACGACTGTATTCAATACTATAAAAGGGGGGTTATATTACATTTTTCATAATTTTCTTAATATTTGATTCAATTATAAATTATAATTGAATGCCTTATAATTGAATGCCTTGTAATTGAATGCCTTATAGATTCAGAATAATTATATTCATTAAAGTTGAGACCAAAATACAGTTGCATTCTATTTTATTTATTAATATATTCACATTTTTATTAAAACAAATTATTTTACAAATCAGATAATTTAAAATTTATTAAATTATACACAGAAAAAGTGAAGAATTTGATAGAAATCAAAAAGGAAGTCAAAAAGTACAGAATAGAGAAACAATATTAAAATTGCAATAATTATTGAGATTATGATTGAGTTATGATTACAGTTGATTACAGAACTCATATCTATTACTGTAATACTGTATTAGGCATTACAGTGAGAAACATTAATTTCAAATTAACTAAGATATAACAGGTATCTTTTGGCAATCGATGCATCTAATCTATTGTTTTTTGATCAATTCTTCAGTATATTAAGAAATTTTATATTTTCTAAACTTTTGGCTTGAAATTTGACCGAAAATAGGAGAACATTCTCAGTTTTTTCATCAATTCGGGTTCGGAAGCAAGAAAATGTTTAACAACCAGTGGCTTTTGCAAAAATTTATATAATTTTTGAACCGAAAGGCTTAGATGAATAATTTTGGTACCGTTATAATCGACTCATAGAGTATTATCAAATTGACCTATCAGTTGATTTTTAGGAAGCTTCGCCTACTCAGAAAAGTGAATCACGTGAATCTCGCGAACGGATGGGCTCAAAATTTTTTCATATTTCGATATCTTTTGATGAGTACAATCGTTCGAAGCCATCATCAGATTTTTATGGCTTCGGATCTCTGAGAATCACAGAAATGCCAGAGCTATATGAGTGGTCACATTACTTAAACCCGAATTGCGGCCGATGTGAGTGTTTAATGCAAAGTTTAATACACACTTAAAAGAATATACCGGTTCTCTACACTTAATTTACTGTAAGTTCTCGAAATAGCACTTCCTTGCAATACATTTTACAACTTAAGAATAATTATTATATGAAAGGAGAGTTACTCATAATACTAGTAAATTATAAAATAAGTTGCGCTCATTTTCAACGAATTTTTAATTATAATTTCTTATATATTAATAACTCATAACTCATACATTATCAGAACCATCAAAACTACAGCTCACATGATTGATATACAGTCAACACATAAAATGATAAATAGCTGTAAACTTATTTGAAAAATTAATTTCTTTGAACCATTGAGTTTCAAATGCATTTTCCCATTCGAGTTATGAAAGCTTAATGCATAGCATTTTTTGTTTTATTTCAAAATAAGATTAACTTCTTGTGTGAGTCGTCAATTTTTTTTAGTTATTTCGATATCGCGTTGATTTATTCATACAATATTGAGTAATTCATTTTTTTGAACACAACTTCTTTTAGGAATAAGTTCTTTCTAGAAAACCAATTCATGAATTACTAATTTACTAATTTAAGAGTCACTCAAAACAGAAGGTCAAAGCTTCACATTTTGTGACTTCTTTTCATTTGACATGTTATGCTTTTTTACAAGTATTGATAGTTTACAGAGTTTAGAAAATTTTTGAGTTTACTTATAATTAAAATCTATTATTTATTTTCTAATCGAGTCATTAATAAGTGGATTCATGCCTGACCTTATTGTTTTGAACAAACAGCCATATATTTGAGCAAAAGTTAAAAATTGTTGGCTGAGCCAAATAGAAAATGCAATTATCGTTATGTAGTGAAGGGCACACTTCACTGTCAGTGACTACATCTGAGACATTAATTCTATGATCCTGTTCGCAAAAACTCTATTTACGATCATGTGTGCAGTTATTCGAAATCGATGAAATGCTAAATGCCTTAACAGTCAAGTATGTTTGGAAAGACAGATCGCTGTGAAACCAGATGCTGCTGACAGACGCACGAATTCACATTCATTCTTCATATAATATATCCATTTCATGCTGTTTATACAGATATATCTTCAATAATTACGATAACCCATTATATACTATGATATTTTGCTCATAAACTTTGAATATATTGACAAATAAAGCCCATATAATCTTTAGAAAGAGTTGTGAGAAAATGGTCTCCCATTAGGCTATATTTTGATAGAATCGATGTTATTCTTCGTGCATCAATGATTTGAAACAATAAAGAAAGAGTGAGATATCTATTATTTGACGGCTCTCTACAAGTTTATCTTTCTATTTAATCGCACTGTTCAAGCGTTCAAATTAGGCTAATATTTCATTACATTTAAACTAATTTAGATCACAACATAAACTGCCGCATAGATTAACATTTTAAGCATAACAACTAACTGTTATATTATTATTTAGACTAAAGTAATATTGCATTATATCATACATTATATCCATTAAAAGAGAAACAAAAGGAAAATCTCTGTTGTATTTAAATATTAAAAATAAGTTATATGAGAAAATTTCACTGAATTATAATAATATTATAGCTTATGGTTCTGTTAGATGTAATAATTCTAGAAATGTATTATACAATAGTTGAACAGAGTTTGCAGTCCTAATAAACTAATTCATAATGACATTGAGTATGAAATAGTTTGAATTATAATACTTATATCATTAGTCGTCTCCATTTCTCGCGTTTCACAAATGATGAAGTAGTGATGGAGTAGTGATGGAGTAGTTTTTTGCATATGACGGCACATAAATTTGAAGTTAGCCGTGCTTTAGATCATTTTAGAGGCAATGTTTTATATGTTTGGCAGTCCGTAATAATTGGGTTTCTCTATTCTCCCATAACTCTTGACTAAAATAGAAGATCTAACAAAAAAATTAGCATTGAGATCATGCCTAAACATCATTCAAAGCCTGAGTCCCATTTTCGCATTGCACTAACTTTGTTTTCAGCTCTATTTTACCAACTTATTCAAGAATGAAATCTACTCTTGATTAATATGTGCTGTGATAAGAATGAACAATATATACAATTCCATTTATTGGTGATATAAGTTATATTTTTCTTTATATCCCATCTCATATAATTTGATTGCATACTGTAGTCTCCCTTTTGTGGTATTATTTGAATGAGAAAATTTTAGGTAGGCTTATACTTATATTACCGCTGTTTTTTCTTCCGAATAACAACTTAATGTCTAAGCTTTTTTCAAATAGTTTTATCGTTTTCTGGTACTGTCATACTTTCTCAAATCAATGCAGAGTTCTATCATCTATTCAACTAATGTTTTGCATTTATAGACATCATCACTAAAAAGCTCTGTTTTATCGAAATAGTTCAAAATTGTCGATTATATTCAGAGTTTTGAAACAATTTGCAGAACATTTATCGATGAATCAGTAAAGTGAACCAAAATCTATTGGAATTGTGATTGAGTCAGAATAATTATTGAAATGCTTTTCAATTAAATGTTAAGACAATTTTTCAAAACAAATGAAAACGTTTAAGTTTAAAAGCACTTGAAATATATGAAAATTAAAGAAAAATAGATAGAAAAGTATTTGATTTGATTTAATTTATTTTACAATTCCGTTAAAACTGGGGATTTGGAGGTTTGCATATTTATGGTTATATAGAAACGCATCATTACATTATTTTGTTATCAGAAAATATTCAAGAAAAACAGTTTCTTTCGTTTTATCTTAGGCTTAACAGCACTATTTCAATGTATTGTAAAAGTTTTTTCTTGCGAATCGATTTCAGTTCTGAATGGGATTCTCAGGAAAGCGTTACAAAGTTGAAAAATTGCAAATAAAACTCTGTATCTCTTACCAGATGCTCTCCTATACTAATAGAAAATAGAGTATTTATCAAACAAACAATAAAAACTGACTTTAATTTTAAATTGTTTCAATAACTTATGTTTAAATGCTTTCAACATTAATATGAATTACAATTTTCATCACTGAATAGTTTCTAAAAAACATAATACTCTCATAATAATAGTTATGTGAAATATGAAATTGAGTTCATCCTCCCATCCTTTTCAACATACTTTGTAACCTTTGTAGTAATACATAAAACTATATTAAATGATATAAATTAAATTTTATTTGTTATTATTATTATTATTATTATTATTATTATATAAAAATATAGTAAACTATAGCAAACTTATAAAATGCTCTTTTCAGGCAGTTTTAATATTTTATGAGTTATGTCTCCAAAGAATTGGTTTCGGATTCAATATGTTAATCAATACTTTTAATATCATATTGTGTATCACATAAAGATGTGATATTAAGTCCAATTAATTATAAGACGATTTGTTGAAACATCACTTCTAATAAGAATAAACAGGACTTAATATTTTTGAGCATTATATCAAACATTAATTAGTTTTGATTGTCTTGTGTTTAAAGTAATTTAAGTATTTTTTGAATCACTTATCATCGATGAAGGCTCAGGAAAGGGTAGGAAACGCTCTGATTATGATATAATTCAATATAATATTTTTCACTAACGATTTCATGTCTTAAGATTTTCAGTTTTCTATAGTTAAGTAATGAATTTATTCAAAACTCTGTATTTATGTTATGATGAAAGTAAGAACAACTTATTTTATTTTTATTAAATAAGTTTATAACCATTTGATTTTCATCTTATGATCGATTTTCTTCTTCATATACTAATTCTCTGTGAAACAATTTAGCGCTCTATTCAATATCAAACATTTTAGTTTTGTATAAAACTATTAAAGATAACACTTTAATCCCTAAATGAAGTGTTGTTCGGGTAGGTTAACAGTTTTTGCCCAAACCACACACTGGTATATCAGATTTATTCAGAGTCTTGGGTCTTATATTCGATTAATTTTATTATAGATTTTATTCAAGACTTCTACTTATTTGAATGGCATCCAGTGATGTAAAATTTGTGGCTGACTCGTTCTCTATCACAACAGAAACAAATCACAGAACAATTTTTTCTGGACCCTATTCACTATTTTAATGACAATTTCAGATGTCATAGGATTCTTGTGGAGTGTGAAAAGAAACAAAATTAGGTTTTAATTCAACTTAAACAATATATACTTGTCCATACTCCTCAACTTATAGACGTACCCGCTTTTGGCTCTTTGACTTATTACGCATTGTATGAATGCATTCTTATAATTATATAAATGTTTAAAAATGCATTTTCAATTTTTAGATTTTATAATTTTTTTCATTTGGAGGTCTATATTATATTTTCAATGGGAAGTCCAAATCAATACTATATCAAGAAACTAGGTTTCAATTATTTTCTTGTTTAATTACTTGACCGCTTTTCCATACTGTATCCAGAAATTGTCTATTAGGGGCCAGATATAAAAAATCTAAGATTTGATAATTTTTTAAAATTCTATTCTCTCTTGCCCCATGGCTTGGTGCTGCCCTAGGAAGTTCAATGGGAAGTTCATATTAATATCTAGAAACTAAGTTTAAATTAAATTAGTTTCCTGTCTCACCACTTTAAGCACCATTATATTTCAAACTTATTTCAATCGTATTTCAATATAGTATAATAAATAGTACTTATTTTATTGTTTGCATTAACAAACTTTTAATTTTATTAACCAGAAGTCGATATAAAAGAAAATTTTTCAATTTATGAAGACAAATTACCTCTCGGCAAATATTTCTCGAGAAACTTTCTAGAAATTTTGGAGCTGACATCACTAATCGCATCTTATCTATGGCTCTAATATTTCCTCAGTAAAAAACTCATATTAAGGTTTTTGATTCTTTCCAGACGTTTCCACTAAATATTTAATATTATAAAAGAGTACAGTTAAAAGACAACTCATTGTAAACTCACATTTATTCAAATTTTTAAATTTTAAAAATACTTAAGTATAATAAAAATGCTAAACAAGTTTTAATATCGATTTTACTTATAGTGAATCTTAAACTCATCTCAAATTATGAGTCGAATATACAAATAATAAATAATTGCTTGGCTTGAGTTAAACAAACAGATCTTTAAAAATGTTTAAGAGGAAAATGTTGAGAGGGTTGAGTGGGTCATGTTTTTTAGTAGTGCTCGTTTAGGCTATGATTTACGATAACAAATTGTTAGCAAAATTATTGATTTTACCAATTTATAAAAAGTTTGTGATTATATTTCATCGACTCACTGAACTGCACATAAATTAGTTTTTATGAAACAAGTAATTAATTATATTGATATTTTCAATTAATTCAATGAACTTTTATTATCTTCAAAATTGATAACATTATGAAAACAGGCAATTGATCTCAATTCGCAACCATTAATAAAGCAAAATTCACAGCACAATGGGTCAAACAAAGTTAGGTTCTTATCATTTTGAAAAATATGCGGTGTGATAAGTGTTTGAGAACTCATGCATTTTGCATACACAATATACTTAATATACAAACAATTATTCATACTGTATGCTTTTCTCAACAAAAAGCCCCCCACCTGGTCTTGGGCTTTGACTCCCCCTTATTTGTTAACAATTAAGGGGCAGTCAAAGCCCACGACCAGGTGGGGGACTTTTTGTTGAGAAAAGCATACAGTCACTCAAACAAAGACAAGCTCTTATTACTGAAAAGATACGGAGAAATAAGGATTTAGAACTAATTTCATTATTTGACTAATACGCAGTGTTTCTCAAGGCTCGAGCTTTTCAGGCTCGGTGGCGAGCCTGAGCCTATCAAAATGACAAGAAACTGAGCCTCGACCCTTTAAAAAAGCTCGGAGCCTCGGAACACTGCTAACGTTAGTTCACTTATCAGTTTGAATAATATGACATTTTAAGTGACTAAACAATTATTAATGTCTCGTTCCTTAAATTCCATGAGCATCACTGGGCTTTCGGGATTTTACAAAACTTTATTTGAGTGACTGCACAGTATATTTAAATTACATTAATTTTTGTCAATCCTAGCAAACAGATGATAAATGAGTCAAAGCAGGAAAAAAGAATTAAAGATCAGCGAAATAAATGGTAAAATCTTATACATAAGCAGGACCTCGAAAGTAGTATTTCCACCAAAATTTCATCCCGAAGTCAAAGCAACACAAATAATGCTCCCATTTAAGTACAGAAATAAATGTGTATAATATAAAAAGCATACGGAGGGACTTTTGAAACATCTTATACAATAGATGCTATACAGTTGAAGAATTTGTTTATCAGCTTTATTTGTTCTTCTCATTCAATCAGTGAAAATGTTATTCTTATGCAGTATATGAAATGAATGAGAAAACAAAACACAGCAGTGTAAACATTATTTTCACAATTAATACTATTGTTGACTGTTGCGCAACAATGTTAACAGAATAAGTCAATTAAATCTGATTTCGTTCTCTGTTTTGTATACTCTTTCATTTTTGGGTTTAAATTTTTCACAAATTTGTCTCTCGTTAAGTCAGAGCTTTAAAAAAGTTATAATCACCGTCGTTTACTAGTTATTAAAGTGCTGACGCAAAAACCTCAAATTTTAGATACATTTTAATCTGAATATGTACTATATTAAAGCATACTATTATATTATTTCTTATGCAGCGTATTTGTACTGTAAATTATTTTGTCGGATATTTGGGAAACTGTTAGCAAAAAAACGCTTTTTTCTAAACCATACTCATAGTTTGTTTAATAAAATACATATTTATCCTCAATTAATGATTAAAATAATAACTTGAATTTCTTTTATACTATTCATATGTTTACTGGCAGGACATTGAAAAAATACAATCGATGCCATTGAAATAAAAATATTATTTATACACAGTTTCATTCAAATCTTTATTCCTTAATCAAACTCAAAAGAAATTTTGCTGAAAGAGTTGGTATTTTAATGCGATTTCGATAAAAAATATCTGATCAATGAAAAAATTTTAGAATACAAGCACTCAAAGTAACTCTTGTATATTATCAATAGATTCAAGAAGTATCAATAGAAAGAAAGGCATTCAAGTTATTCTATACATTCTATAATGTGCATAAATGTAATACTGCAGCTTTTCGTATGTCATTTGCCCAAAAAAATCTCACTAAAGGATAAATGTAATGCATTATATAAAAGCATTAAGAAAAAGACAACGAGTTAATAACGAGTTATTCCGCATACCGTGTAAATTAAAAGTTTCAACTCCACGAGTTGGTAATTTTATTTTAATTCATTTTATTTTTTAAATTATAAATACAAGTTATGATTTTAATCATAATTAAAAATACTAAATATTTGGGAACACCAATGATTTCAAGTTTAAAGTCTTAAGTGCTTTAGTCTATCAATATATGGGATAACTCATTATTAAATTCAACATTAGATGTCTTCTTCCAAAGTATTTTCATAAGCACTCTGTTTTTAAATGTTCTGCCAACAATTGATTCATATACTATGCAAACGGAGTACAGACTTAGTTCATGCAACTGTTGACACTGACTAATGATTACTGAGCTTTATTTTATGCAAAATATGAGACATTTATGAATTAAGTTGTACACTAAAAAATTGGTTATCTTATAATTCTTTAAAAAGGATGAGATTCTTTTCCAATTCATTAACATATAATACGAAAGAGCCTTATAATAGATTAGTTTGTCCTAAATTTATCAAATGCTTGGATAATACGATATAATTTAGAGAACATGTTCATAAAAATATGAATAAATGCTGTAAATGCTGTAAATTTTCTATAAAAATGTGCTCATAAGTAATTGGAATAATGCCAAATACAATACACAATAAATATCAAAAACACCACTGCCATACATTATAGGCATCATGTATTAGGTAAAAATTTTTAAAAATTAAGTGGCTGTGAGTCTTGCCGTTCAATGAAATATCAAATATAATAATATCAATGCTTAAGCTTTAAGCCTAAATATTTTAAATGCCTTTTATTAATAAAGTTGCAATTTTACAAAGTTATCAACAAATTCTTGACCAAAAAATTATTAAATCAAATAATTAGACCATTGTTTTCATAAAAGAATTGCTTTGTTTTTTCATACAATTGATAAACAATGCTTTAGCATTGAACCCCAGAGCACGAGCACCAGCCTTAATAAATTTGTTTATTTTCCAATTAAGAAAATATTATAAATGTTTTTTAATATTAAAGATGTTAATTTCAAATCTAAAGTATGTGTTTGAATGGCACTCCATTAGAGAGTATCATAATTAGTAAATGTATAATATATATAAATAAATAAAATAAACAAATTTTGTGTTAAAAAGACCTTTCAAATTATCGTAATTACCAACTTTGCTGCCCTGATGCTCGGTAAGTGTTGGGTGCTCGAGCACTCCCAAAAAGTGAGCACTTCATTTTTTCCTAGCACGAGCACATGCATCACTGTTTCATCATACCATTGTGTTTAGAAAAACAGTCTGTTATTTTTTATCATTTTTTATTATTTGATTAATGGCTACCTCTCACTCTTCTCGTACTTCACCTGAGTGCGGGATACCAGGGCCTTCCCCTGAAGCCCGAGCTGGGGGATGTGCTTGGCGAACGTTGGGTGATCGTTTGCTCCCTACCCGGGCAACGGCCGGGTTCAGCCCGAAAGAGCTACGGGAAAATAACGGCATAGGTATTTGGACTTTGGTATCTTTTAAAGAATGGTCAAACAGGTTCTACTGTCAAGTTCAGTCGGTACCAGACCCAGGAGTCGTCCTCGGAGAAGATGGAAGGACCACGTGTCCCAAATCTGTTCTGAAAGACTCTCCCCGGCAAACTGGACCGATATACTATCCGTGGCGGATGATCGTGATCAATGGCGTGGACTCCTTCGGGGTTTAACTCCGCGACCCTAACGGAAAAGCAGGCCCGAAAATGAATGAATGAATGATTAATGGCTGCAAATAATGTCGTTTTGTGTTATATTTGCAATGTTTAGAATTAAACAATGAATATAAATGATGCCAATTATGGAAATTCTGTAATTAATTTAAATGCTATTATTACCAAACTTTTATATTTCATTTATATGTGTTCTTCTTATTATTCATGTGTGAGATTATTTATATAAACAATAAATATAAAAAACATCGCACCAACAATTATCTTAAAAAACAGAATTTCTAAATTGATATAATGCCATATTAATGCTAAACCTACCCTTTTATGGTCAATAATGTTAAAAGGCTTTTGAAAGGATAAAATCTAAATAAAATAATTTTATTCTTTTTCAATCTGATTTGCAAAAAATTTACATCAATTTTATAATAGATTCTTTTGATAAAGTGCTAATTAATATGATTTTAACTGTAAATAATAAAATAAATTTCAACATATTCACAGTCAGTTCACAGTAATACAGGGTATAAACATTAAATCCTATAGAAAATAATGATTTTTTATAAATTTCTCATAAATTAAATGATAATTCATTTAAATCTATTGTCGATAATGACAAACATTTGACTGGAGTGATGAGTTATATGACAAAAGAACCACAAAGAAAATCAAATTGACAAACAGGTAACCTCTAGTTTGAGTAAAGCATACGATACTAAATATCTTTTATAAAACACTTTAGTACCAGTACTCTCTTTATACATTTATAAATATACACCGATATGTTAATCATAGACTTTCAACCATTTTCAGATCGATTTACTATCATTTAATTGAATTAAAATTACTGTATTTATGGTTCTCTTTGTCTGATAAATGTCTGAATCCGGTCAAATGAAATGAGTGATTATGATATAGTTTATACCGATGAGATAGCGAGTGGAGTAATGGGATGTTTAGGATTTTAGGTTTAATTTTCTTCAAGTTTTTACTTTAATATATGTTTAAATGATAGTTATTCTCCTTAAAAATCCTTATACAAGTATTTTAATAAATTTAATAATCAAAACACCCTAATTATATTTAATTAGGTTTACCGACAACATATCGTCGACAAAAACATTTTATTTATCTTGTTCCTTAATTCTGATTTTCTGATTTGATTCAAATTAGACTCAATTTATATGTAAATTAGTCCGATAACTTCGAATATGAATTTTTTTTTGAAAATAATTAATAGTTTTTTAGATATTTGACTTAAACTGAATTTTTATATTAAAATTTGTTCAATTCTAAAAAAATCTCAAAAACTATTAATTTTATGCAAAAATTTCTCGGACTAATTTACATATAAATTAAGTCTAATTTCAATCAAATGAGGCTTAAGTAACAAGAAAATAAAATGTTTTATCGGCGATATTTTGTCGCGATACCACTTATTAAGCTTAAATAGTAGTAAGCTTTAGTTTTTCTAAAACTTGTGATAATTTTTTAATTTAACTAAATTGATAGCATTTTCTAATTTTTAGGAAAGATATAAATTGGTTGGAAATGGTTAGAAATATATTGTGGAATTCGAGAGTTTCTGAGAGCTACAGTTTTTGAAACAATTTTTTTTATAATGAAACAATTTTTAGTTAGCTCTACTTCTCTAAAAAGTTTTGAATATCCTTTTTTACAATGCCTCTAAAATTTCACTGAAAACTAAACTCAATAATACTGAATAAAATTTAAAAATTTTATCTATAAGTGACATAATTTACATATTTTATCTGACATTTAAGATTGATTTAAATTCAAACTTTGAAATTGAATATTAAGTTATGTCAATCGTTTAATACACAACTCTAAGAGATTTCAATTCTAATAAACAATTTTATTCAAAAAATGAGATGAAATATATAATTTTAGTAAAATTATCTAAAATTCGAGCCTTAACCTATTAATAGTTATGACTGAGGCAAAAATATGTTCCATAATGCTAGACATGAAGCACTAAATCAACTATTTTTTGTTGCTTTTAATGTTCTAGTCTGTACAGTCAATGTAGTGTACGGTACAGTTTGTTGAATTCGAGTATAAAAATATTGATTTAATTAATATTATGACTAAAGGGCGGATAAAAGTATGAAAAACTGACAAAATAAACACTTAAAAAGCATAAAAATTTTCACTTTAATTCAATTTTAACATTAATTTAATATAATATTAAAATTATAAATAAAAGCGTAAAAATCTCTCAGTTTAATGAATTATTATTAGTAATTATTGAATACCATCTCCTGACCAGAGTCTCGAATTTCTATTAATTAAAATTTTCAAAAAAGTTATTTTTTGATCTATAATTTGTTATTATCGGGTATTATACTTATCCTATAATCCTAAAGACGAAGCGCATTATTATTTAAAAGCTTAATATTATTTCCGTTGTTTGTTATCTTCGTTTCACACAATACATATATGAATTGTGTGAATTTGGTTGAAATTTATTGCATTTCTATCTATTTGTTCTGAAAGAAGTGTGTTATCTGATAATGATATCACTTTATACCTTACATTTGCTGAAGTCATTCGAGCATTGAGTC
>JAQGCH010001585.1:0-15164 GCA_034699485.1 Nanhermannia elegantula | reverse complement strand
GATCTTTCCAATGATGTATGATTCAAGATGGTACCCTTTTCAAGGAGAGCCCCTATGGGAAGTTGCCATTACTCTTTTGTGTGAACATGTTTTGGGCAGCTCTACGGTATGTCTTTTAAAACAGATTTGAAGTTGAAATGAATCCTATTTCTCGTGGGATTGCTTTCGTTGTTGAGAGAGTCAGATTCACACAGTCTTAATTAGCACTTTGGGTCAATTTTCACACTTTTAAACATTTTGGTCATTTGACACTTGTAAACAAATTCTTAACATATATAAACACAATCACGAAAACTGTATCAGAAATAGAAAGTTTAAAATCGTTAAGAGTGAGCAGAAATAGGAATTTTTGATTTATATAAGTGTAAAAGTGACCAAAAGTGCTAATTAAAGCCTTATGTGAATCTAACTCAACAATAAAAGCACTGAAAGCACTCACACCAAGAAATAGGATTCATCTCAACCTCATATCTGTTTGAAAGAGGTATACCGTAGAGCTGTCCAAAACATGTTGACAGAAAAAATTTAAAAATATTAATCTCTGGATCAGAAAACTTTGCAAACGAAAAGAAAAAGTAATAAATTTAATTAATTGAGTAATTTATGAAATAAAGTTTCAATTAATAACTTGACATAACTTTTTATTAAAACTTATTTGCATTAATTGCTGACATTGATAAATATAGTGAACCTATTACTAGCAGTCAAATACATGAAGCAGGGAATAGAAAAAGTTGACTTTAGTTTAATATATTTTCCAAGTTTGCAATAAACGCGATATCTGTTTATGAGAGAAAAGTTGGGAAAACCCATATTCTAATAGTTTTTCACTTTCATTTACTATTCAAAATCGTAATACTGTTCACTAATAGTTTACAAATGTGTTTTCACAAAAATTCACAACAGATTATGATTTTGAATAGTAAATGAAAGTGAAAAACTATTCTTTTCCATTCCCTGCTTGACATTTAGCTATAATAGAAGCAAATATTTAATTATACGTTAAGTGCAGACAAGTATGTCGTACTGCCAACAAGTGATTTCCCCGCCTTCGAAAGCAAAGTAAAGCGGATATCCCTTTGACAACTTGTGAACTTTGCCCAAAACCACTGACTTTTCAGTTCCAATTTGGATAAAACACCTCCCTATATATTGTTGTTCTTCTCTTATTGTTTTTCCCGCTTTTACTGCATTTTGAGGCAAAACTGTGGGATCAATCAATGGTTTCCACTCAAGACTAACATTAGAGGGATTGGTCAGTACTTGAAAATGATTTTTGGAATATTCTCTCCCTTGATATGATATTCGACATCCTATAGCTGGCGAAGCCTTTCCGGGCACTCCGGCGTTATTCTTCTGCGCGGCTCTGCATGGATATAAAGGCTGGTCATCGATATCGAAGCCTCCAATTATAGCATCGCTTGGAAACGGGTCTTTGTGTAGCATTTCTTTCCACTCGAGATCATTAGAGCACTCTTTGATTATTTCGCTTTCAGTCCGAACAAATGCCATGAATTGCACTTCAAATACAAATAACTCTTTATTTTTTAAAAATGAAAGCTTAAGTCAAATATGATTAAAACTATTATTATTAGTTAGAGCAGTGATTCCCAAACTCTATTTGACGGAATGCTGTGCTCCGCGAGAAAATTTATAAGTTTATAGAAAACATTCGTAGCTTTTTGATTAGAATTTTCCCAATTTAAGAGTGAATATAAAGCCGAATGAAAAGTTATTTTTCAATACTAATACCTTTAGATACTGTAAGACTGTTAAGCATGCATTTTATATATTTGTCTCAATATGACTGCATTAACTTAAAGTTGTCAAGTTTACAAAAATCTTAAAAATTGATATCAATACTGGATATCCTTTAATAAAATAATTAATTTGAAGATCAGCCCAAACTCTGGGGCCAAAAACAAGCACCATCTTCACACCATTCCCACTAATTAACTTATTTTGATGCCTACACTGATGCTCCGCAAAAATATTTTCATATTCTAAAGGGCTCCTCAACTCAAAAATGTTTTGGAACCGGTGGGTTAGAGAAATAAATTATTTTAAGCATTATAATAAACTGACACTGTTTACAATATATCAGAGATACCCATCTGTGGCAAAGGAACAGCTCCCTAGTGAAACGCTAGACCAAAAAAGGTTAAAAAATAGGAAAAATATAGCATACAATACAGCAATACAGTACTGTACAGTACATAAAATCCAGACTAAAGGTTAAGTGTTAGTCAAATAACTGAGATTTTCTGACTTATTCAAATTTTTAATTATTCTTATATTCTGAGCCCTTATCGTAATGTATAAAAAGAGAGTGTTTCAACTTATTGAATATCAACAAATGTAATAATTTGTGTAAATTTAGAAATGAAATCAAGATTTTAAAAAGAAAACAATTCATTAAGGCTTTAAACTTATTGTCTTATTTATTAGTAATGAGCTGAGACATACTCTATTTCTGATCTGTATAGCTTCCCAATGAAACCTTATAATTTCAGCTCATAATTATGGGAGAGTGTGTCAGATACGCCTCTGTATTCAAAAATTATTAATACATGATTGAAAATTACAATTTAAATGTTTAGTATTTATATTGATTTTTACTCTAATTTTGAAGATATAATTGAAATGAAAAATACACAAAAATAAAAAGAGGACAAAATTTACTTTAAGGTTCGCCTGCATTACACCATCGCCTCTAATGATTATAATAATTATTGGGTAATAAATAAAAGACAAAATAAACTGATCTCATTAAATATAAATTCAATTCTAATGACAACATTAAACCCAATCAAACTCTACTCACTGAAAATGAAAACTCCAAAACATATAGCTCTTAATTTTCTTAATGACATATTAAGCCGAATATCTTTGTTTGAATACATTATTAATGTGAACAAAAACAAGTTAATGTATTTGCTGTATTAGTTGAACTAACTTTTGTTTATTAATCTGTTGTAATATATTTTGTCTGTATAATGACTTTTATTTGATGAAATGTGAACTTAATTAACTGATTTCCACTGATTTCCACGAGTACTGACATATCCTTTGTTCATAGAATAACTCTTTTCCAGGTTCATTTAACAGATAATTATACAGAATAATAATGATTCACAGAAACACATAAATTCTGATTAATTATAAAAGTAAAGTCAAAAAATCAAAACCTCGTTACAACTTTTTTTTGTTGATCTTATACTACATTTTATAGTACAGTACAACCCGTCTTCAGAATGAATTAAGTCATATGTTTCAAAGGCTTGACTGAGACATCTGAGAGAAATCTGAGAGTTTCTGTTGCAGAGCTGTTCCGAATGACAGAAATTATCTGATAATTTATTATTGTTTGTAAAAGTTTTACATTTTGTATATAATGCTTTTGGCGGTATAACTTCGGACAACTTTAAATGTAAAACAGGTGTCAGGTCTCAGATTTCTCTCTTAAACCAGTCCAAGCAAATGCACCAAAAAATACAAGTCATTTACATTTGACTCAATTCATGCTGAAGACGGGTTACCCGAAACTGTCCATAAAATCTACAAATTTGTAGTGATTTAAGTTTGTGTCTTAAAGTAAGAAAAGCTTTATTTGTTATTTAATATCAGATTTATTAATATCTGATTAATATATAAATATATCGAAATTCACTTTCATAAGAATAATTAATAAGAACTGATATGAAAATTACATTAAAAATAGATGTTTGCTAATTTGATTAATTGATTAAAAGTGAATTAATATTGCGAACATAATAATTAAATTAAAAACTTAATGACTCAATTTGAGTATTCAATTGAGAGGAAATAAAACCTATGTTTATGCAAATTCTATGCTTTACTTTATATATAAATACTGTAAAGCCTTCATCGTATAGCATATTAACTAATTTCTGGCTCTTAATTGAATACAAATTTGACAGAAAACAAATTGAACTTTAATTTTTCTTGAAAGCCCACTCATACATAATTAGTAAAATAAAACAATTAGCTAATGCATAACATAAAATAATTCCACCCAATATTTATCATACATCAGGCATTCAATAAAAACTAAAATATAATGACTGAAAAAATAGTGAATCAAGCTTTAGATGCTTTTGTTTGCATAATGCTATACTGTAGAAAAGTAACTTATACTGTAGCATACGCTTAATGAATAGCAATGTATGATAATGATAGCCATTCTATATACAATTTTAATGTTCATTCAAGACTTGTGCGGTCGATATAATAAATAAATAGTTGTATGTAATTATTTGATAAAAACGCTTTTAAAACTGCATCCTATTTATTAAATATAATGTAGTGATATGAGTATAACATAATATTAAGAAAATTAATGGACTTTTAGTCTAATATATGAAAAGTATACAGACATAAGAATATACAGACACAAGAAAATAGCTTAGATCACAAGATAATTTAGTGGACTGTATAGTTTTGAGAGCTTTAAAGTAAAAAACAGTGATTATTTAGCTTTTAGAGCTTCCATTTGCCATTAGGTTATCGTAAAATTACTTTTAAACAATTATTATCATGAGATTCGCATTGACTGAATCTAATGTTTCAGGAGTTCCGGAGCAAGTTTGTAATGACACAGTATTGGGTGTATGGCATAATATATGTTCTGTTTAGGTGTAGGGGAGCGGCAAAAATAGTCTCAACTCAAATATACATCACAACAAATATGGGCTAATGTTGAGCATAGAAAAAAGAGCAAAAAGCTTATCAATGATGGCAAGTGAACGCATTGAGAGCCCGAATGATAAGACATTACAGTGAATGTGACCTTCATTTGCCATTTTTGTGTGGTATTCATAATTAGAATGTTTCAATAGTTAGAGTATAAAACATCTCGTTATGAATGAGATCTATTGACATCAGCTAACAATAAATACTCTAAACTTACATTTGAATGCAACTAATATGAGTTATTTTGCGTTCTCTCACAATGCATCTCATATTCTGTATTCTTCTGTGTTTTATCAGTTATCCATATCTTGTGTTCATAAATACTTATAATGTTAACGAATATAAGCTCACTATAATCCATGCAAATGATCTCTTATCTGCGTTCGGAGGAGTAAAAAGAGACAATACTTTATGCGATCTCAACACTGATCATAAGCAATGTATTGGAGGAGCGGATAAAATAGTTTCTAAGGTATGAACAGAAACTTTCTTTCATTGTTTTTGAGGAACACAAACTTTATGAGCATTTTATAAGTTTATAATTTTTTTAAATACTCAGTTCTCTACTGAGGTGATAAACAGTTCTCTTGAGAAGAGATGCAAAATATTTATTTAATATTTGCTTTAAGTTTTATAACTTGAAAAAAACTATTGGCCATAAATTGAACGCATTTAGACTTAATGTTTGTTTGTTTAACTTAAACATAATAATCAAACTGAAGTGTGAAACCAATTCTAAGCGATTCTAAGCAGCAGATTATTACCAGAATAAAGCTCTTCTAAAACTCATAGAATTGCAATACAAACTAATTTATATCACTTAAAATTTAAAAATATAACCATAAAAAGTGTATGAATAGTGAATTCTAACTTATTTTAATATCATAAATGATAATAATTTTTATTGCGGTATAACTATTCAATATAATTGTTTATAATAATTTTTATTTAATGTGTTTTCACAGATGTAATTCAAGGTTAAAAATTAAAACTTTTAATTTAATTATTAATAAATAGAAAATAATACTGAGATTGTTCAGAATGTAAATGCATTCAAAATATGGCAAAATATGCTGTAAGTTATAAACCCTGCAAATGTACTCTGCAGTACAATTGTCTAATCATTATGAGTCCATTACTTATAATAAGATACAATTTTAATGAATTTAGTAATTAATGGCCGTCTTATACAAACACTTCGCTCAACCAATTTGCTCAGTTGAGCTTTACTCAGCTTTTTAACATTTGTTATAATCCGGTTCAATTCAAATGTTTTAATGCATTTTATTATTCCACATAAATTAATACATATAAACTCATTTTGACAGACTATTATCAATTATTAAAATATAGATACTATAAGATCTTATTAAGATTTTGGAAATGTCACAAATTTGATCAAAATTTTGTGTTACTTAGATTCAGTTTTTTAATAGATTGTTGTTTCATTATATTGTAATCAATTTTGTTTTTCATTTATACAAAAAGGAAAGTTTTACAATTCATTTTATTTTATCAAAAATAACAATTTATTCAGTAAATTGAATCAGAAATAATCATTTTTACAGATAAAAGAATTAAGAGCTAAAGAGCATATATTATTTGTTAACGTTGGTAACAATTTGGGCGGATATTGGTTCAATCATTTCGGTCCAAAAGTTGTGATCGATTTTATGCGAGAACTTCAATTCGATGTCATCACTCTTGGATTAAGTGATTATTCGTTTAATCATTATATGACAGATACTAAAGACAGCAATGAAAATGTAACTCAATTCATAAGTGATGTATCACTTGTCTCGCGTATAGTTTCGTGTAATGTTGACGTCAATACTAAATATATCAGTAATTTCTATTCAAATGTAAGAAAATCCACGAAACTATTAATAGGCAGTCGTAGAGTAGGAATTATAGGCTTCATTAAAAAGCCAAGCGATGTAAATATTTATTCTCAAAAAGGTGATCGACCTGTGACAGCTCATGTGACAGCTTTCGATTCGGTAAAAATTATTGATCCAATTAAGTGTCTTCAAGAAGAAGTAGAAAACTTAAGAAGAGAAGGAATTGATATAATAATAGCGATCGGTAACGGAGATGAAACTTATTTCAAAGAGATTGCATCGAATGTCCCTAATATTGATGTAGTGATAGGCAGTTATGTCTCTTCTATAGACTTATTTAAATTGACCGAAAGAACAGCCAATAGTTATCCTGATTTTGTGGTCACTGGAAATCACGGGAATGTAATTATTGTGACCGCAGATATCTTTGGAAAGTCAATCGGAAAAATCTCAATAAACTTTGACAAAAAAGGATTAATTAATTCTAGTGATGGGGTTCTAATCAAATTAGACAACAATGTTGAATCAGGTGAGACATTAAGTATTCTCAGCTTAATCATTGTTTTTAAAGTAATAGTTTTCTAATTAAGTTGTGTTAATATCACTCTATGTTTAAGATTAAAGTCACCCCAAAATCAGCACTACCTTTAAATAAAGTTTAAGCCAAATAATGCACCCGATCTGCCCGATAACATGTGGGACACACGGTCAGTGTTAACTACTTGTTCACACGGACTCATGTGTTTATTTTATATTTTTAATGTTGTGGATCAAGTTTTTATAGCAGATAATTATTTTTTTTCATAAATTAGATGTTATATAAATACATGTATAGAAGAGCCAGAGATTTATGACTTTACTACTTAATTGTTTATCTGTCATTTTTAATTGTCTTAATTTTATTTTTAATTGTTTTTGAAAAATTTATCAAATAATTATCATGAGAAGAACCCATTTGATCACAGTATGCACACAGACTCAATGAAGATCCTAATACTACCTCTAATCTAATCCTGGGCTCAATAACACTCTATAAAGACACAATAAGTTTTACTGTATTGTATTCATATTTTTTTATACTAATGTTTATTTAAATTAAAATTTTTGAAACATTTATTTACAGAAATAAAGTATTTTAATGTATTTTATGCCAATTATAAATATATTTAAAATTTAAAAGTTAACATTTAATTTGTGAAACTTATTGCATTGCACTTAAGGCCCAACTATTTCGGGTTTTATTTTTTTTAAATCGGAGGAATTTTTCAAATGCTTTATTCGGGCACATTTGGGGTTTTATAATAAAAATTGACAAAGTTTTCATGAATGATAATAATAGAGTTCTCAATTCTCAATAGAAAAACGAGTTTATGACAAAGAAAGCAGTAGAAAAACAAGTTTTTGACAAAGAATGCAATGAAAAAAACTCGTTTAAAGTTGTCAATTCTAAGAATTAAGCTTTGCATGTTTACATTTTTAGATTCAAAGATAACAATAGCGCTTATTATTGTTAATTATCGGTGGAATTCGGGTTAAACACGAAATAGTTGGGCTTTAACTGCACTTTATTATAAACTAACTTATATGTTCTCAAATAGCAGTTTTTCAATAAATTGTTGCATTTTATCTGAAAACTTATTATAAATTATAGTAAAATAACTGAGTATTAAATTACAGATATTTTGAGTAAAACTTTGTAAACTTTGAGCCTGATTAACCCTATTCTCATTGACCCTGAGTTTTTGTCTATAATTAACTTTGAGTCCGATTACTGTGTTTTCTCACTTCCCATAATTTCATTTCCCCAATACATTTGCCTCATTTTCATTTACCGAAGTTATATCTCAATAAAACTATAATGAAAAAAGTCTTCACCACAATTGAACATTCATTTTATTTTTTTAATTTTTAAAACTTTTTAAAACGTATGATTCAATTATTCTTATATTTTGAATTCATTATAAAATAATGGCTTAATAATACTGTATATTATTTATCAAACAAACTTTTTTTAATTCAAGTTACATTTATTATTTATAAAAATAATTTTCATATCAGATCAGAAAACAAGGCAACTGATTGACAAATATCAGGGATCACTAATAATCGGAACGACAAATGTGTTTTTAAATGGCTCTCTTTGTAATATTGAAGAATGCAATTTAGGGAATGTTATCGCAGACTCTCTTGTTTTCTATCGCGTCAATTATATAAATGAAAGTTTCGTCAATTCATTCATTGAAGAGAATGAAAATCATTTGAACAAAAATGGGATCAATAAAGTGCGAGACGTCATCGGATTAATAGATGGAGAAAGCATTTCAAACTCTATCGGAAGTATCGATAAAAAAGAGTATTTTATTACTAAAGTTAGTTTAGATCAAGTTTTTCTAAAAGAGAACTTAAAAGTAGAAAATAATATACAAATTCATATATTAAGTGGCAAAACAATAAGAGATCTGTTAGAAGAAAGTGTTTCAAAGTATGAACAAAACCATCAGTTTTTACAAGTTTCGGGAATTAACGTGACTTATGATCTTTCAAAACCAATACGAGAAAGAATTGAAAAAATTGTTGTCAAATGCACTCTATGTTCGGGTGAAAATTATGATGAATTAAATGATACAAAATATTATGACGTTTTATTACCTCAAAGTATTAAAATAGAATCTGACACAAAAAACTCAATACAACTTATGACAAATCTCAAAATTTATGATATTCTGGAACAATATATTAGAGAGAATTCACCGGTTGATACAGTATTAGAACAAAGAATTACAATAATAGGAAGAAGTGGTAAATAATAACCATTTTATGAACTTTTCATTTAGTATTAAAACTGATTTAGTATTGATTTCATTTTTGAAAGCAAAAAATAGGGCAAATTCAAGGATGGGCCCACATTTGATGGCAATTATCAGTTTCAGTATATGTTTATTTATTAAAATACTAAAGCTTTAAAAAAGTTTTTAACAAATGTTACCATAATTTGTAAATAATTATTTTTTCTTCAAATTATTCAACATTAAAAATGTGTGAGAAATGAATATTTACAAGACTTTATAAATAACTAATATTGTTTATTATACAAATAATGTTTAAACCCATTGATTTTCTTTTTATAAACATAATTAGAGACACGAACTTAGTTATGAAAGTGAGACAAATAAGAAAAATAAGTTATTAATATATTTATTACAAATATTATACATTAAATGTTAATATTAATCAATGAATTTACAATAATAAAGTTAAGATATGAAGAGTTCATATAACTAGACTGTATAGAAATTGGTTATCAAATAATGACTTATTAAATAACATTTATATATAACTAGAGCTATGAATTTATTATTTATAGGAATCATATATAATCAGTGAAGACTTTTAATACATAGAGATTTTATTCGAAGATTATATTGTATTTACTAAAATGCGTTCAAATACTTAAAATTTACTAATTTTGAGCCACTTGGAGAAAATCTGTTCTACTTTTTTAATTAACCTTACAATAGGTCTATACTTGTATTTTAACTAAAAAGGCCTCTTTATACTTAAAATATTTAAATATCATTATTTAAATCTTAAAATATTGATAATATATTTACCTATTTTTAGTTAAACTCTAATATTTAATTAAATATTTCATATTTATAAACCCATCAAATATTGATTTACAAAGTACTCCAATAAGTTCTTTTTAAGTGATTCGTATGCATACAAAAGTTTAAGGTCTTATCTCTAATTTTTTGGATAATTTTATACGTGATTTCACAACTCTTATAACTAAATTAAATTATTACTATCGATACAACTGATTTCAAATTGAAACAAACAAATCTATGATAAAACAAATCTTATAAACAGTTGTGTACTTCTCAACGATCTTGAAAAGGATATTATATTTTGTCAAAACAAAAAACTATATTTTTATTCAATATACTGTTTTTCAAAGTTAGCACCAATTGGACATCAGTTCGACATGAATTATGTAAAGCTATTTTCATAACTGTTTGGATATAACTTTTGCTCATTTAATCTTTAAATTAATTAAAATTTTTATTTTATTGCAGATTTTTCTTTCAATTTTTGTAATATTGGGTAAATTTTGGTTAAGCGATGCTTCAATTCTATGGGATGGAAGCGCTTCTAGAGGTAAGTCTTCAGTTTGGAATAACTTAAATCTGGACGGAGAGGGAACGGCCATCGATATAGTGGAAGACAGCAGTTTAGGTCAAGTGTGGCGATTCCATAAGCCTAAGGGAGCACATCGTTGTGAAGGTCATGGGGCTAAAGGTTTTCAAGCAAAAGAAGGTTAGAAAGTTTTGGTGTAATTCTGGTCTTTCTCAAAACGTGTTGTATTTCTAAAGTCTAATATAATTTGAATTAATTTGACATAATTGGCAGTGGACATGATAAAAGGGTCCAAACCCATCGGCCAAACCTGTCCGACATTTTCTGGTCTATTGTTGAACCCACCCTAACCCGAAAGTAAAAAAATTTGAACCCTCCCGACCTGCCCAACCCCCCCCCCCCCCCGATCAGGCCGAAACATGGCAATTAATAATACTTTGACTAACTTAAAGTTTTTGTATAATAATTATACAATTATTCTCTCTTAAATGTAAAGCATATACAAATCGTATGAAAATATTGCGTCAAAGATTCAAATATAACTTTATTATTCAGTTTATATCTTATAATGTAATGCATTACAAAGCAAAGTATGGATAGAAATGCAATTCAGAATTATACCTCATGTTTCACTTCTCTTTTTCTTACGATTTTGTCGAGCATTTATCGGGTTCTTTCTTTTTCGGGTTCACTATTTCAAATCGAACCCGTCCAACATTTTTGGAACTTTACCCAACTCGGAAAACCCGTTTTGATGTCAGTCCTTTAGTGACACCATATGTTACAGATCATATATAGACGACAAAAATTAATTCTTAATAACATTCCTAAACTTATATCCAGTGATGGACAGCGCTCGAGCATTTGGTGCTCGGTGGGGAGCACCTAGCACTCTCATTTTGTCGAGCACGTGCTCGAGCACCAAGTACAGCAAAACATATTCTCATATGATGAATGCAGTATAAATGTTTCTAAATATTAAAAACATTAATTTCATATCTAATTTGAATGGTATTCCATTAGTGAGTATCATATTTATCAAATGTATATACAAATAAAATTACAGCTCAAATAAAATAAACAAATTTTATGTTAAAAGTGCTTTTTAACTCACCAACTTTGATGACTTGGTGCTCGAGCACATTCAAAAATTGAGCAATGAGCACTCTGATTTTGCCGAGCAAGAGCACGTCCATCACTGCTTATATCTATAATAATTCTTTTATGTTACTATACTTTTAACATAAATTTAAAAGACGAAGACATTTATATTGGATGGAAGTTAAAGCTGGAACAGCCCCAAAACCTCACCACAAACGCTAATTTTCAATGGAAAGCTTATGGTTCAGATATGCAGCAAAACTATCCAATTGTTTTGAAAGCATTGAATGGAGAATTAGCTTTAGAACAATACAATCCTAATCATCAAAAAAATAGCGTTTGGTCCACAAAATTAGAGACAGATAAATGGCATCACATTGTACTACACATTCATGTTTCTCGAGATATACACAAAGGGTTTATTGAGTTTTGGTATAATGGGAATCAACAAAAATTGATCGGAGGCTCAGAAAAGTTTATCTGTCGAACTCTTGATGCAGAGCATTGTGATCCTAAATGGGGTGTTTATGGAGGAGATGCTGGAGATGTGACCGCTTTTGTTACTCATATCAAGATTGGCAGTACTTATAACGACGCAGTTTCACAAGAGTACTATTAAAATCTATAGTATTAAAAAAATTGTCAGTGTGTCTGTAATTCTGCAACAAATCTAATAAAAATTTTTACAATTTTATATTCTTTATAAAAATTTTCTAAATGAAAATCAGTGCCATTTTCAATAATACAAATGTTATTCCATGATTAGTCATATGTTACCTCTATTGACAAATAACATATAGAGTGTTTGCATGCGCTCACAATTTATTGTTGAATAAGTAATTCTGTTATAATTTATAGATTTTAAATCAGTTACAGTTTAGTCGTCAAAAAGAACAATTCAAAACTTTTCTCGATTTCTCTCAATCGAAACCTGAGAGTTGCAAAACTCGAAAATATCCACCTCTTATAGAGAGTTAGCAAGAGTTTCAACAATACTAAAGTCATATAATAGTAAATCACAAAATCTGCACAAAATATTATTTATAATATTTGATTGAAAAAAGTGATTAAGAAATAGGTTGTAATGATGACAATGATGGTAATGATTAAGTATTAAATTTTATTTTTGATTACCTTAAGTAAACACAGTATTAATACAATAATAAATATGAGTTTATTTTATGTTTAACTTATTATAAGTTATTAATAGCTCTCGTTTCTCAACAATACTTTTACGATAAATTACAACAATATAAAGATTTGTCTCATATTTAAAACATTAAAAACTGAAAATAAATTTTGAGAAATACTCAAAAAGCTTGACTCCAGTCGAATATCTCTTATTGAATAATTAGCTGCAAAGACAGTAAAAGAGAGAAAGAGAACCAATGCCTGAAGAAGTGGCAGAATTAGACCGTAGACTGAGGACGTGTTTAAGAAGAAAGGCTATCAATTGTTAAAGCGAGGGAGCATTCGGACAGGTCTACAAAGCGCTCAACACAAAGACACAAGAGTTATGTGCTGTCAAAGTCATCGATTTGGATAAAGTGGGAGAAAAATTGAAACAAAAATTAGTTCCCAGAGAATTAGCGGCTTTGATAGGAGTGAAACACGAAAATGTCATTCATATTCACATCATTAGAGCCAACCATAACATTTATATCTTTATGGAGTTTGCATCCATTGGTGACATCGCTGGATATCTCCAAAAGAACGGAGCCTTAAATCCTTCGTTGGCCTGTTATTGGTTCGCACAAATGACCGGTGCTCTCAAGTTTACACACGAAGAACTACATATTGCTCACAGGGATATCAAAATTGATAACATATTATTGAATTAGCAAAACAAAGCAAAGCCCACAGACTTCGGTTTCGTTAAAGATGTTTGTGATCAAAAGAAAAAGAAAGTTATGTTAAGCGAAACTTTTTGCGGAACTGAACCCTATTATAGTCCTCAGATTGTGGTCCGAATGACATACTGTTCGCTATGCTTAACAACAAATTCCCGTTTCATTTTGGAGACCCTAAGGCTATGTTGAAAGAACAGAATGACCCCAATTATATACAAACTCGTTATACCAAAGACTTCCCAAAAAACCTCAAAGATCTTCAGCAAAGACTTTGATCCTAAAAAAAGTTCGAGAATCACTTTGACTTAAGTCTTGAATCACTCGTGGGTTAAAAAAAAGGAAAATAACAATTTCGTAAATTAAATGTATTTAACATCAAAGTTACTTAAAAACAATGTTATCAATAAATATCGAATATCTGAGTATTCGTTTAAACACAAATTGCTTTTTTACAAACAATTTTATTTTTACAAATATTCAAAAAGTTGTTTGTGTTTAGATTTTTGTTAACAAAACTCATAAATTGAAAAAAAATTTTTTCAACGGTTGAGAACTCAAGTGAAAGAGAGTCCAGAAATAGAAGTTCTGGTAAATGGGTATTAAAATTAATAATTATTTCAAATTAATCGAATCCTTAAAACGACCCGAAAATACAATTACATAAGTTATTGACTAAAGTGTCAGACACTATAATAACTTTTAATTGTCCCCTAAAATAATGTTCACCAGATTCTTGTGATTCTTATAATTATGTTCAACAATTTGATTGAAGACCTAATTCTAGTCATCGATCAGTCAATGAATTATTTTCCAAGTATTTAGTATTCAAAAAGTTGTGTGAATTACCGCTCAAGAGTTTACTCAAAGAAGAAGTTTACGAGAAATTAGTATTTGAGTGGAAATTAATATCTAATTCATCCATAAGTTTAGAGAAATGAATAAAATTACTGGATATTAAAATAGATGACAAACACGTTTTCTCAAATATTCAAAACCCAAATCATAAAGTGATTCTTTATTTATGATCCGTTTAATTAAAAATAATATAATCTTTATTGAAAACAAATTAATTAATAATAAAAAAACCATATCTAATAAAATACTTTAAAACCATATTATTGTTGAAATAAAAGTTCGGATTTGTGTTTAAATAGGTGTTTAAAAGAGAAATTGTATTCACAATCGCTGTGAGTTCGAAACCAGATTATTGTTTAAATAAAAGTTGGTATCTGTGTTTCTATAGGTGTTTAAAACAGAAATTGTATTTACAATCGCTGTGAGTGCGAAACCATACTATTGTTGAAATAAAAGTTGGTATTTGTGTTTCTATAGGTTTTTAAAACAAAAATTGTATTCAAAATCGTTGTGAGTACGAAACCATATTATTGTTTAAATAAAAGTTCGTATTTGTGTTTCTATAGGTGTTTAAAACAGAAATTGTATTCACAATCGCTGTGAGTGAAAAACTATACTATTGTTGAAATAAAAGTTCGTATTTGTGTTTCTATAGGTGTTTAAAACC
>JAQGCH010001584.1:0-15165 GCA_034699485.1 Nanhermannia elegantula | reverse complement strand
TTCCTGAGTTTAACTCATTATATGCGGCGCTTCAGACTCTTATAGAGAATTGTCATGAATAAGGGCGTAATTCAATTCAATTTTTATATAATACATAATAATTTTCACTTTATATGCGATGATTGATGAATATCTTTATTATTAGAGTCTTTAGTTTTTTCATCAAAGTTAAACCGACAATAACTAAAATAAACTCAAATTAGTTATAAATAACTGATTCTTTAGACTCATGTCAATCATATGTCAATTGACTTGAAATGAACTGACACAGAATTGTCATTAACTATAAGACTTAGCGTTCATTTCGAGAACAGATTGGTTATTGATTTTCAAAACTATTTTTAAAGTAAAAATTATTTATAAAATTATTATTTTAGACTAATTCAAAAGCAAAATAAATAATATTATTAAAAATAATTGATCACTAAATTATGTGTTCAATAAGTGTAGAGATATATTGTTTGTATGCCTTATAGTATCGAAATATTTTGCGTTCAATGAGAATATGTTGAGAAATATATTGTGGTATTAATTGTATTATTTTTATTTAATTAAATTAAATGTATTTTTCATAACACTAAGTGAAAGCAATTAATTAATGAATTGAAATTATTTTAATTTAATCTCTTTTTGGATCAAATTAATTATTGAAAAAGTATTCTCAAGTATAATAGGATTTAGTTATACATAAATTCCTTTAAGCGATAGAATAATTATTGTTTTATTCGTAGAATTTTTTTCGATTAAAGTTTTAATCCAATAAAAAAACAATAAATAAAATATAAAAATATATTAAAAGATTTAATGAATTAACAGAAAATTAATTGACATTTGTGTTGAATTCTTTCAGATAAGCGATATTTTTGGGAATATTCTGTACTTATTATTAGAATAAATACAATTATTGAATACAATGAATGGTTTAGATTCATCTCCTGTACAAACTGTACAAAATGGAAGTCTGCATAACAGTAATTCATCGGTTCAGTCACTATCAGGCGGTGAAGACAGCAAAACCAATCTTATTGTCAATTATTTACCTCAAACTATGACACAGGAAGAAATCCGAAGCCTTTTCTCATCGATCGGTGAAGTAGAGTCTTGTAAACTGATTCGAGACAAAGTCACGGGTAAATGTATATATCATCAAGTTCTTTGTCTCTCAATTGCTACACATTCTACTGCTGTCTTTATCTTCATTATCATCTTTTTATTCATTTTCTCTTTATTTCATTTTTAGGGCAAAGCTTAGGGTATGGGTTCGTCAACTATGTCAGACCTGAAGATGCTGACAAAGCCATCACTACACTTAATGGTTTACGACTGCAAAACAAAACTATAAAGGTATTGATTACGATATGTTTCTCTCAGATATGTTTATTTTTACGTAAATGCTATAATTTATATAATATTTGCCAAAAATTGTTTAAATATTTAACTATTTTTATAAGGCATTCAAAAGCCTTGTCTTCTCTTAGGCTATATTTCCTTTAAATCATTAAAAATTGCCAAAAATTTATGATGTTTTCATATTTTTAAAGCTTTTAAATAAAAAACATTTCTCGTTAAGCAATATTATGCTCAGAATCAGAATTTTTACCTAAAAATAATGCCTATTTATTAATCTTTTAATATTTATTTTGGCAAATAATCCCTTAATATGTGATTCTTTGACATATAAAGTTCAAAACCATTATCCTTAACCGTTAAGATGTTTATTATATTTAGAATTTATACTCCAGTAATGTTCAAACATTAACAGATCTGATACTTTTATTTTTATCCTAATTCTGATTCTATATATAATCTGATTCTTTAAATTTTACAAACCTTTTGAAGCGCATAAAAGCCACTTATTCTTAGGTTAAATATTTTATTATATAATTTTGATTCTTTATTTGAGAATTTCTTCTTAAGAACTACAGGTATATAAAAATGTTTAATGTTTTTAAAAATTTTTAAGCAATTGAAGTACTGTATACCCTATTAATACCCTGTAATGATCTTTTAGTATGAGTTTATATATTGTGTTATTCAAAAATTGTTTAAGAATTAATAAATAAAAATTTTAGCTTAATTATGGATTCGAACTAATAATGTTTATAATAATAGTGGTTTAAGTCAATCATTCAGACCATTAGAGGTATAAAAGATAATCAAAATTTGAGTCACAAAAGCATTTTGATGTGAGAGGTATTCATATAAATAATAATAAATCATAGCTATTATAATGCAATCAATTAAAAATTTTCTTATGAACCCATCGCTAATATGAGGGCTACTATACTGTGCTTTTAAGTAAAATGATTTAATTTCAACAATTAATTTAGAATTTAATTTATATTGATTTAAAAATTATTCTTCTTTTCGATTCTCTAATTTGGTGCCAAATATTTGATTGAAAATAATTTAATAAATCTATTAACGAAAGAAAGTTTTGTTTTACTATTTTATGTTTATTACAATTTCCTACTAATAAAACATTAATTTATTGATTTTTTGGGATTTAAGGTAAACAATGCACTTAACTATTTGCCAATTTATGAGACCTTTAAACCCATGGAAGCACAACTAGGCTGTTATGCAATTCAAACAAACTTAACTCTAACTAAACTAATTGTTATACATTAGAATTTTTAGACTCAATTATTTACTATAGAATACAAATGTAAATAAGAAGAATTGATTTTATACAGTCTTAGAAATATATTACGTGTTGGGACTAAAGGTTTGCAGGATTAATAAAAAAGAATCAGAGCCTAACTTATCACAGATAAGTAGGGCTCTGAAATCCATGTTAAGCATTATTCTCCCCTTTATTGATATCATATGCAGCTGTGTTTATCCAAACAATGAAATATGCTTTAACTCAGCCAACTATCGATTCATTTTTAGCTTCAATTTTAAAAGATTATTCTTAAGTTTTATTCATTTGATTAAAGCCTAGATTAAGGTGAATTCGTTTTAAGCATTGCAATAATTGATATGCAGACAAAAGCGCCGTCGCTTTGGCTTTTCTCTATTCTAAGGTTACCCTTAATTTCCGGCAGAGCTAACAATTGCTATTTTAAATAAACTAAGTCTTAAAATTAATTATTTCGTACAAATTTTATTTTTCAATGCTGTCTGTTATAGCCGTTTCTTCTTTTTATTTGCATTTTTTGCCACTCATTGAATTGTGAATGTATTGGATATTTTCTTATATCCATAATAAATGAATTTTATATGATTATAAGTACGTATTTACATATTTTGTCATTTTGTCGCATATTTGCATACAGTACATATTTTTTGAAGCCCTACTGATATGTTATCAGTTGAAAATACATTAGCAAAAGGGCGTATTGACCTTAACGGGCTCAGAGCGCACATCCAGCAGCTGACACTTTTCATTTTGAGCCCATTGTACTGCAGTTTTTATATTTGGGGAAATACTTAAATATATTATTCTATATAATAGTTGGTTCTGCGGACGCGAATTCAATTCAATTGAATTGTGTAAACGCTTTTATGTTTTGAATTGAGCAGAGCTAAGGCAACGGCAAGAACTGCGAATGTGAACGAACGCCAGACCAGTATTATCATATACAGTAATACCTCGGTATACAGATAGACCGTTTTTAAGAAGTTATTATTTATTTCATTCGCATATCATATCAATTATATATTTTACTCTAAACTTCAATCATGTTTAGGGACTCAACCAAATTGTGTGCAAAATAATCACTAAATTTGTTATGTCATAGAGTTTATAATTTATATTTAAATACATTTAAAATATTTGGTATTATAACATCTCAATGATCTATATCTTATAAGATGTGTCAATTCTAACATAGCATATATAGATATTATGTCATTTCTTTAAAATTTTCTTTAATCTTATCAAAAAATCTTTAACTATTATAAGAAACAACAGATTTAAAGTCTGGGTCTTTTTCATACGTAATGCTGAGAGATATTTATTTTTAGACATTTATAACATTACACGTGATTCTCACCCAACAAACGTAATTAATTAAGCTATTATTGTTGGCATTATGTGTTAATTTTTAGTTTTTCAATTATTTTCTTAAAATTTCACAGAAAAGAATTTAAGTGAAAGTGAAACACAGGTCTCGATAACGAGATATTACTGTACTTTTATTGCAGATGTGTCTGCATGTCTACTACTATAGCTTTATAAATGCATGAATAATAAGGAACGCGTGTTCTTACCGGCGTTGGCACACGTCTGGCACGAGCTATTGGGTCAATCACCAAACTATTGTAAATATTCCCTCTCTTTGTTAGTCTTACAAAATCGGTTTGCGCTCTATTTTTTATAATAAGTGTTAACTTTCATTTGGAATAATTGTGAATTAGACAAAAACCCTGTGATATATCCTAAATATTTATGAACTAAGTTTTGAAACTTGCATAACATTTATCATTAATTGTAAAAAAAGGAATTTAACTACAAGTCAATTAAAAAAAAGTTGAATACAATAAACAAACATAAATGTGTTATATTTAGCAACGTTTATATTTACACTAATTTCTTGAGTTACTTTACATTTGGACTCGTGTTGCGATTCTTAGGGTTGACAAAAAACAAATTTTTCTAAATTGTTTTGAATACTTTACTCATATTTTAATTTGTTTTTGAATATTGACGAATGAGTTATATTTTCTGTTTAATAATATTTTAAAAATTTAAAGTCAGTTTAAATTGCGCTTAATTTTGTTTTCGAGTCAGCTTTTTTGAATTGTTTTTATTTTAAAAATTATTTTTGAAGACATTTTGAAAAGTTTTAAAAACATATTTAAGACAAATTTAGAGAAAAATCGATAGAGAAAAAGTTCTGAAAAGCGTTCAAATGTCTAAAAGCGCTTTAAAACAAAAAATAAAGACAATATACAACCCTAGTTATACTTATGAGGCAGTACTGCATAGCACGTCAGTATAGCTGCAATTCATGCTCTTAATCAGCATGAGGTTGTGCACACACAGCGCTTTTTAAAACTAAATCAGTTCAGGAAAATGGTTGATAAGATCATAGCAAACATATGAAAGGTATAAAAGATGGGTTTCTTGTGCCATCATTTGCATTAGCATTCGTTTCACTTTTCTTACCTATTCGGCGCTTTTTCCAAAAAGGATGAAATTGTTATCATTAAGGAAAGACTTTTAGGGAGAGAGAGTCAATGTTTTATTACGACAAATATTGTTAAGCTATCTGTGAGTCTGTTGTGCGTAAATATGACTCCACGCGATACAATCATTTTTCTTATAAACTAATGGATTTCTATTTTACTATTCGGTTATTTTTAAAATATACGTTTATATACATTCTCTTCATTATCTTAGTTTCACTTTATTTTCAAGAATAAAATTATTCAACTTTTTCATACTGTTTATTAAGTTTCGCAATAATAAAGCCCTTTAATGATAAGCTTCGAAAGGCCTCAAGATTTCTATTTATTACGTACTGTTGCCTAATATCAGAATTTTGAAAAATAAAATTTTATTATACGACTGCATATAACTAAAGATAGGACTTATGACTTAGTTTTTGAATCATTTTATCAGTTTTAGCTTCTTCTAGATATGCAAACATGAGGTGTAATATCTTACGAATCACTTAACAAAAATCCAATTAAGGATAATTTTAAAATGTTTGAGTGCAGTGCAGAAATTGATTTATAAAACTTTGAAAACATGTTGGTTTAACATATTTAGAGCTACAATAATCTTCAATTCAAACGGATGCAAATCTTACTAATGCTAAGGCTCTCCAAGAGATCGATCTTAGGTCTTAGAGATGATAAATAGGATTTATTTTGGTATTTCATCATATTATTCATCATAAAATATTTTGGAGAAGATTCTAAATATTCTCCAATAGAATAAAGGCTTAAATATTGAAACAACGCTTTTCAAAACGCTTTTCATTGTCTTTAGTTTTAATAATAATTTACTTTTTTGGGTCAAATGTTAGCTTAAATGTTGACTAAAACTTTGTCTAAGTCTTCATTTATTTGTTAAAGTTTTATATCATATCGTTGAGAAACAGTTGGAATGTCTTTTATTGTTTACTCTAAAACTTAGTAATAGTGTTCATACTTTTGTAAACAATATATTTAGTTTAACATTATTAGCAATTAGTCTTTCTTTTTAGTTGAGAAAACAGACAAATTTAGATGCAATTACTTGTGCAGCTAAGAAAGTCTTGTAAATGTACAATTGCATTAAAATTCAATAAAATACAATGAAAATACAATTATAGTCAGGTCTCTAAATAAAAACATGCTTTCATTCATAGAAAAAATTACTCAATATTTTTATATGTCTCACAGGAAAATCATTATTAATAATATTTTAGAGTTTCGATGAGTGATAAACAATGTTTTATAGATTTACAAGTTATTTATCAATTTGACGATTTTTTCGATTCGAAAGGACTTTCTTAGTTGTCTTTACTCCTCGTACTTTTCACAAGAGTGGCTCAATTGATCTCTTAAATTGATATCATTTTTATCGCATAAAATTATTTCTTATTAAAACTAATAAATTACTGTAACAGTGACTAATCAATTATAATTTGAATATTGAATATTGAAAATTGAATAAGCAGTCATTACTGAAGTTTCAGCTTTTAAAGTGATATTTTCTCAATAACTGTGTTTAAAGTGATTGATCAAACGAACCAAACCTTGTTAAATAGGGTTTGCGTCTAAAACTTAATATTGGGCAAAATTTTTTTAATATGTTTATTCTGTTTATTGCAAATTAGTTGAACATGAATCAAATCTGATGTTTTAACATTAATTATTTAACAGAATATTTGTCTTAAACTTTTATTAGTGTATAATATGTGTGTACAGTAAGCTACAATTTTTTAATATTCTGACTTTGATCATAAAAAAATCTCATTTGATAATTAAAGTATAGATTATGTCACAATAATCTGTGTTAATTATAAAAAAATCCCAGAAAGATATTATAATTAGTCATTGATTTTATAAAAAGTATGCCTCATATGATCATTAATGTAAAGAGAGTTTGTATTTTGAATCAATAATTAGTTAGACTGAACTTATTAATAAATAGTACTGCGCTTTAGAGATATTGAACATACTTTTCCTTTGAGAAACGGGTGATTTTTTGTAAAGACGAATATAATTAATGATGAAGTTTGACTTAATTTTGGTGCGCTTTTAACTTAATTTAATTAGATTTGAGTCATTTATCACCAGTTCCTCTCTCAAAAACTAAATTAAATAAAATTATATTAAAATTATGATCAACTTCTAGCTCTCTTATGTTATTTAACATAATATAATAACAATATTTCAGTTTAATCTAAGAAACACAGAGCCAGAGCATCTTTACTTTGATTAAATTTTTAGAGAGCGATACTCTCTGTCATGTGTATGACTTAATATCATATTTTGCTTAACAAGTATGAAAAATCAGTTTTTCTAAAAAGATCGATAAGTTATGGTTTGTTTGTTTATTCAAAAATGTTTCAGATGTGTGTAATTTCAAAGGCTATACCATTTGAATGTTTTTATTAGTTTTTCCCAAAATAACTTTCTGACAGTAAGATTATAAGCTGTAGATATTTAGCACTTCACTACTCTAGTCATACGTTGGCTTTGCATCCAATTTAACTAATTATTCTTTTTTAAGCACATTATATGCTTTATTCAATTTTAAAACAGTACTATTGTGTGCTCACCGTATGTGTTAGTGAGTGCACGTGTAAGAGAGAACACGACAGACAGAGCTCATCAAGAGTAGGCTTAGTTTTTTTGAAACTTATTTTAATTGATATAATTATAAAAAGCAAGTGAAGCATATTTAATGAATCATTGGAATAGACTTTCGACTTGTTTGTAACAGTGCTGCCAAACAGTGTCTTATTTGCTGCAAATTTAAATTAACGGTTTAGAGGGCATGAATAGAGATAATGTGACGATTAATATTCATCAATCTTGAGTGCATTGTATCTCCTTTTCAGGTCTTTTCAAATCTATAGTGACTTCATTTGAGAAGTAAAAAAGTAAAACAACGATATAGAAGTATTTACTGATATTGTTATACACGTGGGAACCATACATGTGGTGCAGTGGTGATGAGGGCGTAACTCTAAATTTACTTAACATTTCTGTAATATATTTGTGCCAAAGTCTTGGTGTGAATCAGCCTTAAGCCATGTCCTGCTAGTAATGATAGTCTCTTTCCTTAGGGCCTAATGAGGGCACCCCTTTAGTCCCTGAACCTCAGAAACCAATGTTTAACTAAAACGTTCATCATTTCAAAAATAAGTAAATATAGCCATTAATTCATCCGCTGAAGTCTCAAAATTTTTCAGTTTTCTATCAATATATCGATCGGTTTAAAGATAATGAGTTTTGATTCTCTTTTAGAGTTTCTATTTTTTGAGAGACTCTAAAATATCTGGAAGGATACGACTCCTTAAGCGCTGGCGCGTACATGTGCTTCCTTCCTAAGAAAGGGGGCCATAACCTCTAGTTAGGACATCACTTTGTCCAGTTCTCACTCTTATCTCAAGTTTTACTAAACGTTAACTTATTCGGTTTCAAACAAATCTAATATATTTTGACTTCAACTTAACATAACTTAGAATTTAAGTCAATTTTTTCTTGTGTTTATTTTTAAGGCATCAAAATAATAAATACTTGCTAAATAACATAATATAACAAAAGTTATTATAACAATGCTATCAAATTGTGATTTGAATTGAACAAATTGATTAAAAACTAAAATAAATTACGAAATTTTGTTCCAAATACTAAATAATTTAGTCAAATACAGTCAAAAGTATATACCATTTAATAACATTATATTTGTTTTAGATTCAAAAAAACATTATCAATAATTCAATGAATTTCATCAGAAAGTTACAAAATTGTATATTTATTTTTCTTTATAAGTCATACCCAATGTAGTTATACCTTATAAAACTTTATTTCATCATTTACTGAATGATAACTTTCTTCCCAAACGTTTTTCAAATTTGTAAGAGAGACGCATTTCAGGCGAAGCAGTATTAGAGATAATATGACTTTAGTGTGAGTGCGCGTACTCTAAAGCGAAAGGACTAAAGAGATACTGTATATTGAACTTTATTGTAGACTAGCCGTCATCTAGATTTACGAGCCTTTACGAACCACTACTGCCGCTACTAAGACCAGTACAAAAAATAGAGACCTATCTTTGCCTTTAGTTTCCTATTTTCTTTTGAATAGCAAATCCGTTGTGCAGCGAAATCCCAAATGATCCGTATATGTACTCACACAGGGCTTCATTATTGCACAAATACTTGATTATATACTACTTGTAAAAGGGGAACGTCTAATACAACGTCCATTCCAAACCAGTATATTGTCAGCCTTACATATTATGGGAAGAACCATCTTATTCTATCTTCATTTCATGTTATATTCAATTATTCCTACCATTTAAATAGAATACCACTCATGTAAATAGGATTTATGGTCTTAATATTGAACGACATTACTTTCAATTAAATATTTTAATATCAAGTTCTACTTAAACTGGTTGTCTTTGCAAATATATTAGATTTACAGCAATAAAAGCCTATGAAGTTTCTATATAGCATGCAATTCATATGTATAGAGACAGTTGTCATTTCTGGAGTTAAAAATACAAGTTTGTAAGGAAAACATAAATATTGTATTGAAATAATCCAGTCTTTGAGTTACTATTTCAATATTGTTTGAAATTATTAATCAGCAATTTTTAGAGACTGCTTGTAGTTGTACTGCTAATAACTGTCTTAACTGCTAGTTATAACTTGTGTTTACATTGAGGTGAAAGATAACATATGTGTGATTCAAGTCATAAGAATCCAGAGACAGATGTTTTAAAGTAAGCTTTACTCTTACGTGTAATCGTAAAGTTAGTTCTGATGCGAAAATTACATCAAACAGTCCATAGCTTTCTCCCACATAAGAATAAATTTTATTTAGGACATAAATTATAGCCAAAAATTTTATTCCAGTAAAAAATCTCTGCCACAGTAAATGTGAATTTTATTTATTTTTCATTCAATATTTTTTGTGCTGATTCTGTATTAACTGAAATATACAGATACAGTGGTGATATACCTATACTTATATGAAATATCAGTATATTTATAGCACAGCACCAAGTTTATGATAGCTTTTACTGTACAGTACAGTGTGTATGTACAGTATGTATGCACTGTATGTATGTACGGTATGACTTACTCGTAGGGTTATTGTGTTTGCCTAACATTAATGAAAATAAGTGGAATAGTTTAATGTGTTTCAGTTTTTTATGACTTTGTGAACCATTTTCATAGCCATATCATTGCTATTTTGATAAATTGAGCGATAAAATAATGAGAATGGTTCCTAAAAATGCATTAATTTAATTTCAATACCATACCCACCATATCTATTGTTACTATCAGTTACATAACAGACAAACTAAAACTTATGGTTTATTTTGAATGAAGGTCTCATTTGCACGACCGAGCAGTGAAGCAATTAAAGGCGCAAATCTGTATGTAAGCGGTATACCGAAAGCTATGACACAACAAGAGCTGGAATCACTTTTTGCGCCGTACGGACGTATCATCACATCTCGCATTCTCTGTGATAACATCACAGGTAAGCCATACTCTACTTATTTAATTAAGTTTATATTCCTATTGCTCTCATTTTATAATTTATTTACTCAATTATGACTGTTATGTGAATTATGGACACAAGAATTGCATTGAATTGCATAGAAATGCATTATTGAAATGAAATTCTTTTGATTAAATAATTTGTTGAACATATAATTTTATGATTTGAGTTATGGTTTAATATTAGTTATTTGTATTGCTCTATAGATCGTGCCCTCTATGCTGAAGTCTGTTCGTCTACAGGTCTCTCGAAAGGAGTAGGTTTTGTCCGATATGACCAACGTATTGAGGCTGAGAGAGCTATCAAGCATTTGCACAATACTATACCAGAAGGCTCTACAGAGCCCATAACTGTCAAATTTGCCAATAATCCAAGTAATAATGCAAAGGCGTTGGCACCTCTGGCCGCCTACCTGTCGCCGCAGCGCCGCTTCGCGGGTCCCATTCACCACCCGGCAAATCGGTTCAGGTACATACCAATGTCACCGGTCTCCAGGTATGGGTAATCAATCATCACATTCATAATCAAATCAAACCACATCTCATATACATTACAGTCATATCAAATACAGTAATACCAACAGCAACACTGCTCAAGTATTTATACATTTCGCTTATTATCTCATGAATGTCAGTAATCTATTTTAACTAAGCTTCAAATCACTTTTTCAATAGTATTGCGCAACTTTAGTGATGATTCAGAAAATGCTATTTTTCTGTCTAAATAAAACCCATTTCAATGAAATTATTGGTTTTTAGTTTAGTTTTTGGGTTAAAAGTTTAAGTATTGCTATTTATATTATGATAATTCGGTGGAATAGAAAATAGTGCACTTTTGTTGGTCTTAGTTATTCAACACATTTAATTAGCAAAACAAATATACAGCTAACGGATTGGTTATGTTTAGAGAGGGAGTCTATAAATAAAATATGAGAAAATATTTAATTTCAAAGTTCAATTGATGATAAAAATCGCAGGAATATCGAGTATTACTGTTATGCCAGTATATAGAGTATTATTCATTAGGCATCAATATATTGAATAAATTATTAGCCTCATTGGCATTAAAGCTATGCTCTGTCTGTCATATCTACCTTTCAGTTACATCCAAATGATTTCTATTTCTCATTGCTTTTTAATTAAATGCGTTGTCCTTCGGTTTTTAGTCATACGCATCGCTGGACTTTCCGGTATCAATGCGTTTAATTTGATCGTTAGCTCTGCTCTTATAACGAACAATATATACAAGTAATGGTAAAATACATCTGCTATTTATAATTATAAGTGTTTACTGCCGAGTACTTATAACTACTTCAACATGACTTTCGAGAATGAATTATCAATTCATACCAGAGATTTCTAAATCCCTAACCGCTGAAAATATTTGGTCAAAGATAGCAAACAATTTGTTTGTATATGAAAAATATCTATTAAAATGTTGTTTTTTGGATTATTTTTGAAAACATTCTTAAATAAAGTCATATCATAGCCATAATAGTTATATATGAATCATATTACAAATTCCTTCATTGCTTTCATTCATTTTTTAAAATAAATTTTTGATATTAATTTTGGATAACTTTAAAGTGCCTTTTCTTTGTGGACCACTTAAGTTGGTTGATATTTTCGATAGTATTTATTTGATAGGGCAGAGCCTGTATGTATTGAACTAAAACCTCACTTTAAAAAGAGTACTACACTTAACATTAGACTTGTTTGACTTGTAGTATTCAACAAATTAATTTCTAATTTAAAATACAATTCAGTTTGAAATTTAAATTCTTCACATTTTTCTGAAAATGTAAATTAAAAAAATTTCAATTTTTTATTTATAAAATCACGAATTGAAAGACAATAATGAAATGTTATGGAAAATTAACTAAAATAAAAGAAATATAAAAAAGACCTAAACTAACATTAAGCGCTCAATTTAACCTCAATTCAATTCAATTTATTCCTTTATTATTTGGTATCAATATTTGCGTTGAATTTATCCGTTTGTTATTTGAAATACACTACAAACAGAATCTTATACAACAACTTGAATTTGCAATATATTCACTATATTTAGTTTGAAATGTAGATAATTTAAACTTAATTTCTCTCTAGAGAACAATAAAAAAGATTCATTAATATTATTTGTTTACATGTCTTTTTAATGACCAGTTTCTTAAACAAATTACTAATTATTTATTATATGATACTGTGCTTACTTTAATTATTTATAATTAACTAAAACAGATTTATTCTTATTTTGATAGAAGTTTATAAAATATTTTACTGACATTAACTGATACGCTGTTTTATGGTCTGATTCAATTGCCATTCAATTATTCAGAAAATGAAAATTTATTTATTAAGTTATAAAAATATTCTGAATCTTAGTTCATAAATATTATATTACTTTGTAATATAAATTTATGTAAACCGTGTTTCACATAAATGCCTGATTGAATGCCATGTATTTGTGAATTTTCCAATAATATCGCAATAATACAGCGTATAAAAGATAGTAATCGATTGTAAGCCAAGTAAAACAAAATACAAATGCCTTTTATCCACAAATGTCTGTTTGGATTGATTTTTTAATTTACAGAACACATAAATATCACGCAAACCTTTTTCTTTATTAACTTAAGTTTATTTTGAAAGAAAATCAGTTATTTATATATTGGTTGAAGTTTTATTGATTGAAACATTAAAAGTTTAATTTCAGTTAAGTTTACCCATGATTTCTGGTGAAAGGTGACAGTCTTTTACTTAATTATCGATTTATTTATGTTATTTTATAACAATTTCATATATTATTATCTTTATTATTATTATTATGATATGATTCTTATTATTATTAACTTAACATTTATTTGCATTTTAAAAAATCACTTTTAGGTTTTTTTTGACTTTAGGTTAAAGATTTTTTTGGTACAAATATAAAGAAAGCAAAAATCATCTGAAATAAAAGTTGATTTAAATAAGGTTTAATCTAATAGAAGCCATTTTCCAATTATAGATATTCTCCATTAGCTGGTGATCTATTGACAAATCCGTTATTAGCAGCGAACGCGACAATAAACGGCGCCGGTTGGTGTATATTTGTCTATAACCTCGCACCTGACACAGAAGAGTCACTGCTTTGGCAACTATTCGGACCATTCGGAGCAGTGCAGAGCGTGAAAGTGATTCGCGACCTACAGACCAACAAATGCAAGGGATTCGGTTTCGTGACAATGACCAACTATGACGAAGCTCTAGTCGCCATTCAAAGTCTCAATGGTTACACACTCGGTAATCGTGTACTTCAGGTCTCATTTAAGACTAACAAATGCAAAACATCATAAAACTACACAACACAAAACACAAGAGAAAGCATCGACTCATTTTCACTCTCATATTATTACATTTGTAAAACTGCTTTTAGGACAAAAAAACCACAAAAATACTTTTTAATGTTCTTCTGCGCAAAAATTAGTGAACAAACTTTTGAATGCTCTGCTTTATTGTAAATTTTACTCTAACTTATTCGCCGCCATGTCTTTCTCTATATATATATTGATCCGTTTAAATGCCTCCACGGCTACAAAGCTTCAACTGTATTATTATTAATCTGTTTCTAACAAAAGAGAAAAACAGCCATATTTTTACTCAAATACCATTTTAATCACAAAAACATAAAACAACAAAAATCACATTTTATGAAAGTTTGTCTCATATAAAAAGAAAAGCAAAGCATCATTTCTAAGCATCGTTTCTAAAACTGCTATCCGTTTCTCTTTGGTCGTTGTTATACAACAGTTATACAAAAACATACATAATTCATAAGAAGCGACTGGTGTTATACACTCTATTCTGTGTGTATTCTTTTTTATTCTTATTATTGTCTCTCTTGTATATTAATCACACATAAGGTTATATACAGTATAAGCCATTGTTTTGCATTTATAATTTAGCTTTACTTTGATATATCCTGACTATAGGGAAATGATTGGATTTTCTAGTCATATACGACTTGTTAGTATGTACTGGAGTTATAGTATATCCCTCTTATGTTTGTACCGCTCGCCAAATGATACTACACTGTCAGCAAAATGCTTATATTCTGGATATTCCTTATATAGGAAGTGAGTTATCATTAGAGCCACAACAGCTACAGTACAGTCAAATATTTAATATTTAGTACAATTTAAAGAGTGCAGCCATTATTTTATTTTTAATCATAGCTAATGTTAATTCTTTCAAATAAAACAAACACAGCATATACTTAAATATTTATTTATCGCCCAAAACAATAAAAATTATATCCAGTTTGCTATGAATAATAGTAACACGAATTGTATTTCTTGGCATTAAAGTGAAATGTTCTCTCTTTTTAACTCAAATATTGTATCGCAAGTCAGTATAATTGCACTTTTGCTCTAATATTGATATATAATATATTAGATTAATATAATTCGTGGTACTATTCCATTAGCAGATAAGA
>JAQGCH010001583.1:0-15170 GCA_034699485.1 Nanhermannia elegantula | reverse complement strand
TGATTTATTCTTAACCGATATACAGATGCCTTACATATAAGGCATGTCGAGTACCGTCTCATATACTGACTGCTAATCGAGTCAATCAAGTGATGCGTCGCTTATATTCAAATACTATTTGTGTGACTTTTCATGTAATTCATCGCAAATGTTATATAACTAGTAATGAAAGCCATCTTAGCGAACATTTTTCTAAATATTTACCATCAAATCAATCAAATCAATAGTTTTTCTTTATTTTATAAAACTATTTCTTTATTCTATACATATCTATAGTATTAGTAATTGTTATACTAATTCAATACTAATTCAATACTAATTGAATGCTTATCGATATGAGTATTGATCTGTTTGTGAACCAAACTTCCATTCAATGCATGGTTTCAGTGAACAGAAAGAGTAAACAACTTATTGGTTATATAGTGAAGCGCTTGGACTCACACTTGTCCCGCGTTTGCTTAGCTATACATTACACTAATTATAAGTTATAATTCAATTACATATTGTTTTGTGATTTTTCAAATACGCAAAGTCTCAGATTTGAGCTGACTCGAGTTGGAGTCAATCAAACTGTTCATTATTTATATTCTGTTTATATTAAGCAATACTTTAATCAAAGATATAGTAAACAATATAGGAATGAGTATATTTTGACCTGACCTGACCCGACCCACACACTATTTTGAAACTCAAAATAATAAAATGTTTGTCCATTTCTTTGAACTAATATTTGATTTCGTAATTTTTCTGAAATAACTTTTAATGCTCTTAAAAGTTGTTTAAACGACTCAAACATTTCTCAATAACAAAAGATAATTATTAGAGTAGTATTTCATCAAAAACTGTAAGAATTATGAAATATCTATTTCTAATCGCCATCAAAAAACTTATTTCGGTTTCGAAATCTTATTTCAAAACTTAAAAGAAAGACAATGAAAGATATAATGAAAGAAATTTTGAATTAACAATATTTTGAGCAACAAATCGATTATAATTTTTAGACAAATAGCAAACCATTTGTTTAACATTTAGATGTAAAGCATTATTATCATACATTAGTGCAGAATATATTAGTATTACTATTGCCTTATATATTAATATTATAAAAATGAAACTAATTATCCGTAAAACCTATTACTTAATTAATTTTCTTAATACCAATCGTTTAAATGATTAGCAGTTTATTATTTAAATGAATGGCTTATAGTATAATAAAATGTGAATTATGTAATGCCAGCAAATTATCATTTGTTAGTTTATTAGATTATGGCATATGTCAGTCACATAATCGTTCATTAGTTACAAAATTGTAAGTTATATTATATTATTTTAATTTCTAAAATTATTTATAGGCTAACGATATGTTCAAATGAGCTTTCATTAAAAGCCTTTTAATAGATACCTGTTTTTCAGGAATGCATACAATAATACATAATAAATATGTGTATTTGTTCAGTTATAAAAAGGAGAGTTTTGTTAAATGAAAAGATCTCAAAATAACTCAATGTTAGTACTGATGAACAAAATGCTTCACAAAAATAAGTTTTTTTTATCTTTTTTTTGCAAAAAATGATTCAGTTGTATAAGAACTGTGTCATTAACTAGCATTGAATGTGCTGCCAATCCTGCCATGCATTCAACTGAATGGACTTGCATTCCAAGGTCAGTCTCTAGTGAAACGCATTCTACTGTATATATTCTCTGTATTCCATGGCATACACTTTGGGAGAGATGTCATTTGAGATCTTAAACATTTTCATTTCACTTTCATTTCGAATGAATTTTAGTCAAAAACACGACAGCCTTCATTTTGTGGCAAATTCTGCATTTTCTGTTTCTCTATTCTTTTGTAAACTAAGAATTGAATGAAAGAAAATACAATAAAAATGAAAATAAGGCTCATAAGTATTCTGGAAAATGAGAATTTTAGTCTTTTTGTTCATAGACTGATGAAAATACCCAATTAATCGTCGAATGTATGAGTATATTTGTAATGCATTCAATTGAATGCACAATTTATCCCTATGTTAACAAAAATGGTATCCCGTTCAGGCTTAAGAATTATCTGACACACATTTTAGAATTTCATTTAATATTTACAAATTATAGTAAAAACACACTTAATATTTATAGAAATAATAGATTTGATGTCCTGTTTGACACATATTTTAAACTTGAGTTTGTGCACAAAAGCTTCAATTTTATAAAAAAAACAAATTTAAGCAATCCTTAGCTTATGTACGATTACGAAAGCAAAGCCAGCATTACTTCGCGAATGATCAACATTAGGACATTCGTGTTGTTCAAAATTTTTTCCTTTAGAGATACGGAGAAGTTTATTCTCAATGAAATACATATTATTGACACCATTGACACACAGCCGTAATACAGAATTGCACTGTCATCGTCTTTTGCATTCGCTGTGCTGTTTGGCGATGTAAACAGTTCTTCCAACCCTTTGGTTAGGACAGCGTTTCAGTGAATTTTTTAAAAGTTGCATCAGCTCAAGAAATTTGTCAGCAAATTGTTTAAGAGCATAGCTGAAGCTGAGTTGAATTCGTGCCAAACAAAATATAATTACGTGATACCCATTACATAACACACAGGACATATTGTACGTGATAAACATTGGGTTCTATTAGTTATCACTAATCAGTCACTAATAACTACGAAACGAAAGAATTTGTTTTTTTAGTAGAGCCACAATTATAGACATGTAATTGCAGACAGAAATTTTTCAAAAATAAATTGAATCTATTTTTGTGAAACAGGCCTTTAAGATGTTATCGAAAGCATTAACAGTACTGCATAACGTTTATGAATGCTATGCACTCAATAATTATATTTTCATTTCTTTCTTTAACAGATTATTTTTTCATTCTAATGAAGAATCGCTTTGAAGGAATCGACAGAAGAGTGTCCGATAGGTTATAGCATATCATAATTGCTATTAATATTGATTTGACGAATGTTGTCGCTTAGAATCGTCTCCTGTCGATCATTAAAACAACCCTGAATTCAATAATGTTTGTCGACCGGGATCTCAATCTTTTAAATCATTAGTTTTGATCACAAAATAAAACTAAAATAAGCTAATATTCCATCAAAACTCAATCTTCGTATTCAAGTCTATATAATTAAATTAAAATTCAAAACTTGTTTGTATTGTTTTTTGGATTATTTCAATTATGTGAAAATAGATGCTATATTTCTTTTAGTTTTCAAATAAAACCATTAGTGGATTAATTTTAGAATTGAGGTAATAATAACGCAAAAGATAATTAACATAATAATTGAATGAATTTTACTGAAATAGAGAAATACGTATATAAATGATTGAATAAATTTTGATAATGAAAGCACGTATGAGAAGAACTTCTGCTTCAATAGATGTTACTTTTTCAGAACAAAGTGGTTCTGACGAAACACTTCACTGCAATAATTCAAAGGTAATGTATTGATAATCAATTCAAAATTATTATTATGTCTTATGATTATAATAATTATATTTTCTATATTAATCTTATTCTCGTTATAATAGAGTTTGGATATATGTGTGTCTGAGAGCCGTATCGAACGAATGAGAAAACTTCTAAGTTCTCCGTTATTAAGACGAAAGCCTAATTGCAATAATAAATCAATGGCTCCGATGTTGAACACAGAGTCTAAAATATTTGGTGTTTCACTAGAACTACAATCACATCAAAGCACTAAACAAAGTGACGAACCTTTTATCCCTTTCGTGATAACTCGTTTGTGTCATTATATCGAAGACTCGGGTGGGCTTTTACAAGAAGGACTCTTTCGGATCAGTGGTAACGTCAAAATGATTGACAAACTGAAGCACTCGTTCGATTCAACAGGTGATGCACCGCTTGAAACAGAGGGCGATATTGCATCGGCTTCTGCTTTATTAAAACTATTTTTGAGAGAACTGCCGCAACCACTCATTCCTGAGAGCACTCAGTTTTTAGAAGTCATCAAAAGTATTTACTATTATTTCTATTATTTATTATATTCTTTTCATTTAAATCAATTCTATTTTATTCTTAAATATATTCTATTTTCAGATTATAACAGTGACAAAAACACATGTGTTTATAATCTAAAGAGTTTAGTTTCAAGACTACCCGATGAAAACTTCTACACTTTGAAGTATTTGTCGAATTTTCTTAATCGTATTGCTCTTCAAGAAGAAAATAGAATGACTTCTGCAAACTTAGGTATTAAATCATGCCATTAAAGGAAATATGATTTTTATTGGCTTTCATTTCTATTTCAGGCATTGTTTTCGCTCCAAATATATTCAGGTAATGACTGAGTGATATCATGATTATTAATAAAAGTTAATCTAATCAAACATTAAATTATAGAGTTTGTGTCGATAATTATCAAGGATTAAGAGAACAATCCTTTGCTAATGAAGTGGTTTCACTTTTCATCACTAATCACAATGAAATATTCAGCGAAGAAACGTTCACTGATTCTGTTGACAATTCACATCATTCGTTATGTCCGTTGACTGTAGAAATTCCAGATAACGGTATCGATGAAGTGTTGGCACCCATTTCAACATGTTATGCAAAAAGTGAACTACAGATAGAAATTCCAACTCTTCTTTTACATAATCCTATTCATGAAAATCATTCAAATAGAAAGCGCAAAGAAAGTAAGTGTCTGTTAAGCACTTCTTCTCCACTTCGTTCGAGTTCAGAAGAAATGCTCTATGAGTGCAAAGACAAAGATATCCGTCGCTGTAGTAGTCATGAAAATATATTCAAGGATTCATTCATAACGGCGGTCAACAAATTTGAAAATTTGAATTTTTCCAATAACTCGAGTCCTCATCCGCCAGAAGCCAAACGCAGAGAATTGGAAACTAATGTTTTTCATGAGTTCGATCAAAATGAGAACTTAATAGAAACGACTCAAATATATAATGTGCAGAAATATAATGTTGAGATTCAAAATCAATTTTCTGTTAATGAATCTTTCAGTGAGAACAAAGGTGAAGACTTTTCCACTGACATGAAGGAAAACGTGGATTCGAGTAAAGAAAATATTAATTTCAATACTCAAACTAGTGTTTTGTTCAAAACATGCCAACCGTCGCATTCATCAGATGAAAGAAGTTCTCACCCTTTGTTAGAAATAACTCCGACTGAAAATTTAAATAATAGAAATTCAGTTAATTCTGATTTGGCATTCATTTCATCCCAAAAGCATTCAATTGATGATAAAATTTATGATCTCAAGGAAAAGACTCCTCATTTAGATTTCAAGACATTATATCAAAATTCAGACTTAAGTGAACCAATACTTTCGGAACATCGCTACAGTTGGCCGCGAACTTCACACGAATCGGAATCAATTTCATCACAAGATCACGGCCTCAACACTCCATCGAATTCAATTTCGCATTTCTTGAAGAAAGCGGTTTCATATGAAGCACCGCTCTCTCCGAGTGCATATAGGGCTCACTTAAGTACCAGAAACATACATTTGGACCCAACAATACCTCCGTCACCACCTGTTGAACAAATGCATTTGAGAAGAGATAATAATGCGTCAGAATCTTTAAATACTAGTATTAGAGCTATTACTAAAAAAATTCAATCTTTTAAGAAGAAAATAAAACAATTCGAACACGAATTTGAAAATGAAAATGGTTTTCGTCCATCACTTGAGCAGAAAATGAATTCACCAAATGTTCGGTTGCATATCATTGAAATGAATCAATTGAAACAAGATTTGAAAGAATTCAAAGATGACTATTATATGGAAAACTGTCAGATAAGTCCTCGTGATTCAGATCAACAAATAGAGAATGAAACAAATGGAATGTCATCTAAAAGAACGTTGAACTGTATCAGTGAAATGATGAAAGAAATTGAGCGAACGATGGAAGAGAAGCGAAAACTAGCGAATAGACCAGAAATGTTAGAAGACATGTCATCAGAACAAATAAGTGATGAAAAACTAACTCTACAGAAGTCTTTGCTTCGGTTCGAAGCAATTCATGGTAGGCCTACCTCTAAAGCTGAGCGCGATATTGTACGACCCGTTTATGAAAGGTTTGTTTCAATTTCGAAGTTTTACATGACTATAAATGTTGTTTTGCTTATAGATATCGTATAGTTAAGCGCTTAGTCGCCAAAACTCTGCCTCCAAAGCTTGGCAGCAAAGATTCGGTAGAACTGCAGCCTATATTAGAACACATTGCTATGGACTTCACATCTCCATCTCATTCTAAAAGCGAAGTCATCCTTTCAAATCCTCAGTCGAGTGACCCGACTGTCGATTCAATTGAAATAAGCTGTAGTTCTACTGAAGTGAACCCAAAAACAAGTGTCAAAGAATCGTCTAATCAAATACAGTGCAATAATTTACATGAAATGTCATTATCAGAGCTCAACAGACAATTACGTGAAACACGACTACAGAAAAGAAGTTTGAGAACAGTTCTCAGAAACTTTGAAAATGACTTTTTTAAGCTTATGGGAAGAAAAGTAGAAAAAGAAGACAGAATTAATATGGGATCAGTTTATGGCAGTTATAAGGTTTGTCTTCAAATTATTGAAACTTTTATTTATTCTCATAACAAACCATTATTAAGACTTTTGATAACATTTTAACCTTCAATATATTCGCTGATTTCTAACATTATCTGTAATGTAGTCCATAGGCTCGGGTCGAGAAGAATTTTGGAGGCTTAGGCTCATAGATTTGAATCTAGGCTAAGGCTCGGTGGGTTTTGAGCCTTGGCTCAGCCTATTGGGTCTGAAGAGCCTGTACTAAAAATTTGAATACAATTCACTATAATTTAATATTTTGCTTTATTTGAAATTATATGATATCTAAGCTATAAAATGAACGAATGAATGAATCACTGAAAATATGTTTTTCAATTGAACCATTGAAAACTTGTTGAGGTTAGCTTTGGACCAGCCTAGGCTTCAGGCCTGGAGTTTTCGAGCCTATGGACCACATTAATTATCTGCACTTTTATAGTCCAAAGTTTTTTTAATTGTTAATTATTTAATTTGAATATAACTTTTACAGCACACAAAAGGCAAACTTCGTTTATTGGAAGCTCTGGTTTCGAAACATGAATCGCATATTATTATTCAATAAACTAATAATTAATAATGTCTCATAACAAAGAATTTTTGCTCATTTTATTGCTTTATTATATAAACTTACTGTTAAAAAAATCTTCGTGTAATTTGTATTCCAAACTATGTTTATCTCAAAAAAACAAATATAATGTTCAGAAGTGTAGAAAATAGTTTAGTTTACACTTTGATGGCTGAAAATCATGGCTTTAGTGAAGACATTTTATTTTATTTGTATTAAACTTAACTATAATTAAATGAGAAAAAACTGCTTTAATTGAAATAATAGAAAACAAATGACAGCCCAGCCGAGGACTTAATCCCTGGGCCTTCTCATGCCAATAGACTACAGCTGGACTACATGGGAGTCACATAGTATTGTTGAAGTTTCACTCTCACTAACAATAATTTTATAACTAAACTCATTCATAACAATATATGCGCAAGATCTTCAACAAAACCTATGCATCTCTTCACTTAAGCTAAAGCAGTTTTACTTTTTAATAAATATTTCTTTGAAAGTTTGCTTTAATTTTTAATTTATGCGTATATTACATACAGATGACTAAAACATCGCAATTGTGTCTCAAATTAATTGAATTTTGCTTTAGAAGGCATCAAAAATGAAAGTTGAATTAAACTACTTTTCGACAGTTCTGTACAATAAAGTACTCTATATTTTAGAGTATAAAACATTAGTTTTTATAAAGTCAAACATTAATAGATTTACTCAAATCCTATCAGTTTATGTCATTAATTATTTATTGTCTGCGATTCAATGACTCGATTGTAAATTAAATTCATTTAAACATAATTATTGAAACATTTAATTCCAATCTCCATATCATTTTGTATTCCATGTCTGGGCTATACTTATGTATTAAATGTAAGTTTGTTTGTTTGTACAGACCCTCTATATATATAACTGAGTCCCATATTCTCATTATAATAGTATCTTTATATCCATTCAGATTTCAAATAGTCTATAGATCTGTTTACCTTATTATTGAGCATTTTATTGGTATCATTACATATAGTTTATTGCTATTAAATGTTCTGATTATAACTCAATTCTAAGGGTAATAAATATACAGATATATAATTCTTTACTGAAATGTTTGATTAATTAAATTTTAACTTAATCAGCATATTATGCTATTTTGATCTAATTATATATATATCTTTGCCATTACTTGATGTTCAAAATATATATGTTTTACAAACCATTTGTAAACTCACAGTCTGTTTGAAAAATATAAGAGTAAATAAAAAGACAGTCGAAAATATAATTTGTTTAATTGTGAAAAATATAATGAAAATAAATATTGCAATAAATTTTTTAAACATTAAACAATCAAAATATCTTTACAATCGTTCAAAACCAAAGTTGAGCAAAAGTTTATGCTATTGAGAACATATTGAGAACATTTATAAACTTAGGAAAAAATTAAACATATATTTGGATTTGGATTTGGATTTTCTAAGACATAAGTTTTCTCATAATCTAAACCACAGTTTCTTTTAAATTTGTTTTGAGAAATATTGCATTTGGAATATCCATGAGAACAGTTTGAATGGCCTATAGATCAACATAAATAACAAGTCAGTGCTTTTTAATCATTTCAAACTTGAACTGGTTTTTTATCTATAATTATTAACGGGTGGATAAAAAGCACTCAAAATATTCCGAAAATGTGCATCAATAATGACAAAAACCAAAACTTTCACTTTTAATCAATTTAAACTTTGATTTAATTAAGATTTTTAATTAAAATTCAATATCAACATAAATTTGATATTTTATAACACAGACCTCTGTATAAGAAAATCCTGAAAATGAAGGGTAGGTTTTAAGCTCATCGGTTTTCTGAGACTTTATGAAATTTTTTTCCAAAAGATATATGTATTTGAAAAACTAGAATAAAAAACTATGATATGTTACTGTGCGGTTTTTAAATGCCTTATTCACTGCTGTATTGATTATTTAGTTAACTTTGATTCGATGCACTACATAAACAACTGAATTATGAATTAAAAGATTAATTGTTGGAATGGTTGGCATTACTTTTACATCTTATAAAAATTGGAAGTAAATTGACTTAAAATATTAATTTAAGTACAAATAATTTTCCTAAATTTAGAAATTAACACTTGAATATTGACTTTTTTCTCAGAAAACCTTTAAAAATATGTGATTAACCCTTCGTTACATGTGTGGGGTGAAAGTTTACCCCACACCCCATTGACATACATATGTAATTTAATCCATCGTTGTAACGAAGGGTTAAGCATAAAAATCTGATAAATATGCAAACTCGAGACCAATGGCACTCAAAAACACGCAAAGAAGAATTGAATTCGCTTTTTATCCGCCCTTTAATAATGACTTTATTCAAGATTACCATAAAATCCTATTGTATTACTTCCATGAGAACTTTGATTAGTATTTCCAGCTTCTGATATATTGCTAAATGAGTCTCCTATGAAAGCACTCGTCCCACTATTACTCCCGATTTCTCCGAGGTTTGAGTTATAGTGAGTCACTTTCTTACGTTTTCTTTCAACTCCTTCTAAGTCATGCTCTTTAGGTTTATAAGTGAAAGGTCGTGGTTCACTGTATTCTCCATCTCTTGGACGGTAAAGTTGAAGATATACTTGCACTGAGCTCTCTATGTTTTGGTCTCGATAGGGAGGAGTGCGAAATACAATCGCAACCTATTTTTCAACATTTTAATCATATATTATATATTGAAGACCACCATTTGTTTGTCTTACTATACAATACCTGGTGGTGCACATCTGCTTCAGTGAAATTTCCAAACGCTTCCCAAAGTTGATTCCCTTCACTATCAGTTTCAAAAAATCTTATCTTAATTTCCTTTTTATTCACTTTTTCGCATAGTAGGAAAACTTCTTCGTCACCTAAATATTTATGAAATTATTAAACATTCAATTTATTCAATTGTTGAGTAACTGTTAGAAACTCTCAAATGCAACTTAACTGACATTAACTTTGATTAATGAAATTATTTTATAAAATGAAAGCTCATTTCATCTTATTTACAGTGCACCACAATTCTGCATAAACACTAAATAATGTTTTGATTTATTACCTAATATTCTATTAAAGTTAGTCAAGTGAAAACACTAACAGGTACTATAAGTTATTACTAGATTGCGAAAAAATTTACATAAAAATATGTTTTTAAGCCTAAAATAGCTTCAAAATAGTACCGGTACTTAAAGCCATGAAATAGACACGAATAGTACCTTAAAATTTAGACTATTAACCAATATTTATCTATTAAATTCAATATAACTCATTTTGATTCTGACTCGTATTTGACTTTCCGCACTCTAGTCATTACAATTGTGTTAGTTTATGAGAAGCACTATAAATAAAATTCAAATATTTTCTGCAGCACTTTCTGAGACGTTTATAGTATCCTATGTTTGTGTTTAGTTAAGAACAGTCTATAATAAATAAGCGCTCATTAAAACTTTTATACTTATTTAACTTTCTTTGAGTAAATTCTTATTTATATTGCTATCAATACTTATTATGTGTTTCTTTAAATGCAGACAACTTAACAAAAGCCAAATCAAGTTCGTGACTGAAAATTAGAGCGATTGTGAAAATTGTACCAAATTTTGCATCAAATTATTAACAAATAAAATATAGCCTCTAATTAATTCTTGTAATTTTAAATTGAAAGAAATTTCACAATTATATAGTATATAATATACATATGAAAGTAATTTTAATTAAATTTGAAAATCGAAAACGGCATTGAAGTGATAATAAAATATAATTGAAATCATAAAGTTTGAAATATATCCCAAGGTTTATATGAGAGACTTTCTAACAGTGAATTTATTGATCATTTAAATACAAACCTGATGCGTGTCCAGAATATTTATCCATTCTAACTATCTTAAGTTCTCCGGAATCGGGCGATTCTATACATAAATAAATTCATTTTTTCATAAAATTCCAAAATTCAAGTGATATGTAAGTGATTCAAGTGATAAAACTTAGAAAATTTACTTTGATTAGCGACTGGTCGTGAGAAAGCAGGACTACATATCGCATAACTCATCTCATTCTCATAAACTAATGCTTCAAAACATATTTTAACAGAATTCAAATTCATATCCTTAGCTTCTCTTTCGGATTCTTCGCGAATTCTTTGTTTATCAATATCTAAATAAGCAAAACATAATTTTTATTATATATCGAACTATAAATTGCCCGAAAGGCAAACCTGATAAATGTGAAGCATCACTACTTATGTATGAAGTGTGAAGAATTCTCGTCTCTTCTAACTTTCTTTGATACAAAATATCGGGCACTTCTTTCTTGCCAACGAACAAAATCCCCAAATTTTGAAATCTATTTTAATTAATTGAAATCAAAATTATGACTGAACCTAAAAAAATTGATTTAGTAAGACATACGTCGCTAACATATTATCAGATAATGGGACAGTGCATAGCCCTTCATCATTGCAATGCCTACCCATAAGTTTGTGGACGTGATTCTTTGGTCTGTCCTCATTGGTATATAGACTCGCTCTTATATATACTTGACTCGAAGGATGATAGTTCTCCAACTTTTAACATAATATTTTTCTTAATTATTAATCTATTTATTTTCAAACAATATTAAAGTAATTACAATTCTTGTTTACCTTTACAGTTGGGTATGTTTTTTTGGTTTGCGAACTGTTCTCCCCAGTGAGTCCTCCGTGCGAACCCTTTTCACTTCTATAGCGATATCTTATTCTGTTAGTCGGCTGTTCGATAATTCTTAAGTAAGGCCTGTCTGCCATATCAAAAAATATAAGAAAACTCTTATATTAACTTAAAATTTTGTATTTTTAGATTATTCAATGTTCAAGAGTAGCGTTGTTTTTAAATTTACTGTAGGTAATCAAGTTTCGTCAGAGGGCTAAAACTTAAATAAATTTTAATTTCATCTTTTGTGAACAGATTATAATTTACTTAAGTTCATTTAAATATTAGCCTTAACTAAATTTTTTAATGTCAGAACAAGTTTAATATTTTGACTCATGAGTGTTATAGTAGTTGTAGATTATATTTACTCAAAATAAGAATTAATCTTATTAATTGAATTATGCGTGCAATTAGTAATGTATTTATCACTTTCCTGTTTTCCATTTTCGCGAATGCCGTTTCTCGTATTTTATTTACTAAACATATATTAATATTTGGTTTTCCTTTTTAGTTTTTATTCATTTGACATATAAAATAAAGAGTATAAGGATCTATTAAGTTATTCGTTTAACTATAATCGACTATAATTATATTTTATTAGCTCTGGAGAAACTAAGCTGGTGCACAAACGAAAAAAGATATAGTAATGCATAATGTTGTCCATAGGGTCGGCCCGAGGGATCTTTTGAGCTTTAGATTCAGGCTCGATAGACAGACTAGGAGTTTTCAAGCCTATCGACAACATTAGTAATGTATATCTTCTAACAATTACCTTAAATATGAATCTCATCTTTAACTACGAGGTAAAACAAATTAGAGAATATTCAAAATTGACATTCAGATTGGTTAAGTGATGCATGTTTTCTCGTTGCTGTTCATATACTTGTTTCTCTAGATGTGAAAACACATTGAGTTACTACGAAAATAAATTTTAAAATAATCATTTAAATAATCTAATGATTACTGCTGATCAGGTTCGGGTTCAAGAGGTTCGTGCACAAACCCGAACCTGAACCTCTGTCACAAGCTTGAACCTCGAACATGAATCTCGGGGTTCTAAAACCTATAAACCTCGTTCCGAACCTCAAAACCTCGAACTTCAAAATTTAGAACCTCTGAACCCTGAATCTCAGAGCCCACTCTATATAAAACTATTTCATATATCTTAAAAATTGTAAACAATTCTCAAATTAAATTATTGCACACCTTTCTCATAATAAATAATAGAATTTCATTACTCGAATCTGAACCTCGAACCCGAACCTGAGGTTCGAGGTTCAGGTTCGGGTTCCAGAGGTTCATTATGCTTAGAAGTACTAATGATAAACAATTTTACTTAATTAAATTGAAATATATATTTGAAAATTTTTCACAATTCAAATGGTATTATATGAATTAAATTTTTAAATATTATAATTTTGATTTAAGTATAAATTATTAATCAAAACTTTGATTTTCTTGAGTTCAATGGTGTAAGTATAGCCAGGTTTCAGTATTTTATCTTACTTTACGATAATAAATATAGTTGGAAAACATTGAGATATCTTTTAATCTTAAAATATGCGATCGATATAATAAAATATCAAATATTTATATTTGAATGAATCTGATCGCCAGTTTGTTAAGATATTAAAAATATTTAGTAGAAAACCACAAAATCTATAGTAAATACGGGGAAACGAATTATGCCAAACGTGACATAATCACAATTAATACTTCAACTAATACACAGAGTAACAGATAATTACTTCAAAGTAAGCACATGTCTCATAATAATAATTTATATCGATCTACAACTTAAGTTTGTTAACATTTAATATGTCTGCTCTTATTCCTGTCATTTTTCTGATAAACACAAAAATAAATTTCAATCAAAGAGATTGAGTTATTAATGCACTGCATAAACATAAAGAGCTTGTAAATGACTGAACAATAGGTTGTACTCACTTTGACGGACTGTCTCCACTTGAATTTGTTGATTCTGTTGAGTTATATTCTGTGAAAATCCGTTTTGAATGGTGGGCATTATTAAGGGTGGTATAGGAGATGTCACACTATTTCTGCTAACATTTGGAGTGTCGAGAGTTAATATTAGAGAACCTGAAGTTCCAGGCATTAAAGATGATGACGAAGATGGAAGAGTATTATTATCACTATTGTTCGTAATATCAATTGTTAGTCCGCTTATAAAACACGAATAGGAATCTCGTGGATTACTAATCACAGAAGAGGTTGTGGAAGTAGTATTCGATGATATGTCAGATGGCAATGATATTTGACTTATTTGTGGAACACATTCAATGTTATTAATACTATTTTCAGATACATTAGGCATTAAAAAATTGGGGTTTTCTCCAGACATTTATCACAAACTCAATTACAGGTAAGTAAATATGCGTAAGTTATAATCCTTTTGTGTGCACAAAACAAACTTTAGGTGAACTAAGTATGAAAAGTTTCAGTAATAGTTCTATTTTACATTAGTATAGAAACATATGTCAAAACATTTAATTTCATTTCTAAAACCGAATATTAATTCAATTTATAAATTAAATATTTAGCTAAAAAATAGTCATAAAAAAGTTGACGCTTTGCTTCATTAAGTAAAGGAAGAAAAGTTGCGTTTGAAGTGATGTTACAAATAAGTGAGAAACGCATTCAACACAGAGTAGAGGGAAGTTGAAAGCAGAGACTGGAAAACCCCAAATAACTTGTAATACTTTAATATTAAATATTAAACACAATAACTTAAGTAGCGATTTGTGTCATTAATAACTTATTTACCACACAGAAAGTAAATTTTAGTTTCAAATTAGTTTAATACAAAAGAGCGGAAAATGTTTTACTAAACTAAAAAATTACATATAATTAAAATTAAAACACAGAGTCAGCAAATCATACATTTATTTAACATATTTATTGCATACAAGCGTTAAAAAAATATTATAATAATTATTGTTTAATTGAACTTAAACTATAGTAATATAAATTGAGATGTTTCTAAAATTGCCGAATTATTTTAGAGTTAAAGTACAAACAATTTTCTACTGGTTTCACAAAAAAGAAACGACAAAAGAAGCTTTCCTGACGTCATTTGAAAAAAAAGATTTTGTATTTTGTGTCCCTGAAGTTGCGGAAAATCCAGAACTTTAATGTTTTACTTGCTTTACAAGCTTTGCAAACTTAAATGATGTTCAATAGGCTCTCAGCTCTTGGAATACACAGGTTCGAGACCTTGTCATGAAAATTGCATAACTGAGAAAATTTTGTTTAAGGTTTGATAGGAAAGTAATAAGAAGTTTGTAAAAAAGATCCAAT
>JAQGCH010001582.1:0-15175 GCA_034699485.1 Nanhermannia elegantula | reverse complement strand
GTGGTAAATAAAATTAATGTGACCATAATGTAATATACAATAGTATGCTTAAGCGAATATTATCAAATTCTTCCTTTATTCATAATTAACTTGAATACTGTCATAACTTGAATACATTTATAATGTATAATGCATTTTCATAAAAACGAAATATTTAAATAACAAAACGGTATTCTAAAAAATTACTCTAAAACTTAATGTTAAGCTATCAGAATATAATAGAAATTTTAGGATTCAAACAATAAATTTATTTAGATTCTTACATGTCTGTACTGTACGTGATAATACATAATAACAAATATAATAAAGCCAACGAATATTCACTATTTTGTGACTCTAATGAAGAGAAATACGTAAGTTATGTATAGCTTTATTAAGTTGTAGAGTTTATTTTAATTGACTGATTTAGTTTCTAATGATCATTTCATGACATGCTTTCGAGTAACATTTCGTTTACATATCTTTATGTCAAATCAAAAAAATATATTCGCTTTATTTATAAGAAAGTAATCTTTTAATTATTATACGTTTGTAAGATCAGTGCACTTTCAAATACACCATACGCAACACTCAAGTCGCATCGAGAATAATATAACCTCACTTTGTAATATAACCAGTGGCATCATATTTAGTTTTTTATTCAATGGAATTACAGAATTGATTAAAGTGAAAGATTATTGTCAACAGATTGTCAAAACAAGAAAAATATAATATATATTATATAAAAATTATATAAACTATATTAGCGGATCAGCAATAATAGTCAAATGGACTTAAAAATATAAGTAAAGTATATTTAATCGCTCCAAATAATGATTTTTATTTGAGTGCTTAAAATTTTAATATTTATTTTATACGTATTGGTATCACATTTGAATCTGATTTGAATAAATAAAAAAATATATGTTATTAAGTAATTAAAATATTATGAATTCCTTTAATTGTTAAAAAAATATAACTGATATCAAAATACATGATTTAGTTATCGATTTATTATAACTTAAAATTTTGTTTACGTTGTATTAAAAATTTATCTCAAAATTTTGATTTCAATTCTTTAGAGATCTTTACATTATAAAAAATAAAATTGAGCCCACATTTTAGGTTTTTTTCCTTGTGTATTAAAATATTAAATTTTGTTACATTTGACAAATTTATAGTAACATAATCTTTAACTTTTCTTTAATTTGAGAAAATATTAGAAAATGTTTAAATCAAAACAGAATATTATTCCAAATAATATGTTTTCAAATCTTCTTTCAAATCTCATTTCAATCTCAATAGAGTTATTCATTAAAGTATTAAATTCACAAAATTATTGATTATTCGTTGCGATGCAATCTTTGCTAAACAAACAATTGAAAAAATAATTCAAAAATGTTCAGTTTTCTCTCAAAAAGATTGCATTGCATTTCACATTGAATTTATAGTTGAAGAAGTAATTTTGCAGTAAAGAGAAAATATTTTCAAATATCTCTCAATACATTGACTTATTTTAGACTAAATCCTATTGTGCTTATATTCAAAAATCCTTATTGTGCTGAAAAGCATCATTTATGTGAGCATTTTTTAAAATCTTTTCTAATGTTAAAACAACTTAATATAGGACACAAACAATATAATATTACCTGCTTTAACATAACTAGTTCTAAAAATTTATAAAAATAATTTGTTTTCTGAGAAACTTTCTCTAAAATTTTTATAGAAAGTTTCTCAATAATATGGACCTCCCATCGAAGAGGATGTTTTACGATGAAGTTTCATAAAATTTTTCATTTTTTGAAACACTACTACCAACTTATTCATTAAGTTTGGAGAAAAATCTAACATTTTAATGTCTGTCAGGGCTCATTCAAAATTTTATAAAACCTCATATAAAACACAAGAGACTAATAGAGACATTACTTATTTTAAAAATTATTTCTACAATTAAAGAGTAGAAAATCAAAGCTTAGGTAGTTTTTAAATCTGAGTAAAAGAACTCATTCCCTATTTTATTTCAAACAAATTTTCCATTAATTAAAGATGAACTCAATGCAAAAGTTAAGTTTAATGTCTAAGATTTCAATCGATGGTTAATGCTATTGGGTTTTTAAAAATTAAGATAATTATATACTATCCACAAATTCATGAACAGGAGCACTACGAGCGTAATTTTTTGGGAGCAGTGCTACTCTCCGAATATTAACTCTCAGAAAATTATCTCTTCGAATATTATTTGTCCGAATTCCTTTTTACCTAATCCTAACCCTGTTTATTGTCAAAATTATACTCTTATTTCAGATTTTATACCTAAAATTTTAATGTATTATATCAACTAGTTTTCAATAAAATAATTCATTAATCAATGCATATTAATTGGCTATTTTAATAAAATTTGTTATCACATTCATACAAATATCAGATAAAGTATTCCCAAGTAACTAACATGTCAATTGTTTCAGAAATCTTTTAAGTGGTTCATTCGTTTCACTATTTATTTAGAAAATACAAATTAAAAAATTCCTAATTAGTATGAATAATATGAATAATATGAATAATAGATTGAAAATCAGCGATCATTAAATAATATTGTTTATCAAAAATTAAATATTCGCTCAATAATTGAACAATTATTGCTTAAATAACTAAAATTAGTTAACAATTATTATAGCTGTACTTCAATTACAATATTTAATTATAAAAAATATGCTAATTTAGAACTTTATGTCAAATCATACTTTTAATTCCGTTTATAGTGTAAAATGAATTTTATGAAAATTATTTAATGAATTTATTGAATAAAAATTATCTTTTTAATGTTCTATAACTTCTCCATTTTTTTGCAAATAATCCTAAACAGTTGAGGTGTTAGGATTGTGAATAGTCAAACTTTATTAAAAGATTGATTAATACGCTAATATATATTCAAAAATTTTGTTGTAAATTAAATTTGAAAAATATGAAGATTATAGTTATAAAGAAATCTGAAAATAGGGTAGAATCTTGACAATAAACAGGGTTAGGATTAGGTAAACAGGGACTCGGACAGATAATATTCCGGGAGATAATTTTCGGAGAGTTAATATTAGGAGAGTAGCACTGCAGCCAAAAGGGGAGAGTATTTTTTACTTAACTTTTGAATTTTTTTATCTGATACACGTGAGAATATATTAGATATAAATTTGAATTAAACAAAATAATAAGCTTTTATATACCTTAAAAAGGTTATATTATAGCTGAAATTTTTGATTATAAGCTTAAAGCTCAAGCTCACATAAATTGAGCTTATGCCAATCACTAGGCATTAGAGCCGATATGCACTACATTCCTGTCTGGCTATGAAAAGTGGTGCACTAGAATTAAGTTTCCCCACTAACTGTCATAGGCTTGTATTCTTCAAAGATTTTCCCGGCAGTGTTCATGTCGCTTTGGATACTTGGTGCATACCTGGGCAAGGCATAGGGTTGCCATTCCCAAAAAAAATTTTGAAAGTCAAAAAATCGTGCCTTGGTCCGTCCCCTTTGATTTTTTTCAAGTTTTTCCAAAATGTATCTCTTGGTCCTTCCTTTGATATTTTCTGAAAAATTGAGAAAATATCCTTTGGTCCCCCCCCCCCCTTTGATTTTGATTAGAAATTTAGTCTTAATTAAAATTTAAATTGTTTTAAAGGATTTTTAATTACATTTATGCTTTAATGCATAAGACAATGGGATTAAAATCTATGATTTTTAATGATATCCTATAAAAGGGAGAAATTAAAAAAATTTGGCGGGAAAACGATTTTTGACAAAATATTGCCAATTAAAACCGACGAGTTTTGATACCCCTCTGAATTTCGAGAAATCCTGAAATGAACCCACCATAGGTTCGGAGCTTTGCCCAGGTATGACTTGGAGAGTCATTTCATCTTTGAGATCGAATATCTTATACACCAAATTGAGGATAAGAACAATAAATTATGCAAAATGAAGGTCTACTACTTCCTAAAAGATTTGCAACATAGCATTGGATTTGTTTTGGATGTGCCATACAAACAGATCATTCACAAATTCAATTTTCGATAAAATGGATTGATTAACAATTTTCAAAAAGCTATAATTTATAGACAACAACAGAAGATAATTGAATCAATTTTGGGATAATTAATGATATAATTAATATATAGGGGTCATATAGTCTCACACGACAACACTTCCTTTGTATTTATTCCCAACAATTAAAGAATATTGATCTTTAACTTAATTTTTATTTAATATAATATTTATATAATAAATAGAATAATATGTTAAGTTATTTCATGAAAAAATGAAGGGACAGAATCGATCGATCGGTGCGTCTAATCCGTTGTCCTTGAATTGCAACTCTAAAGTCTCTATAATTGTCTCTTAACTTACAGTTAGAGTTATCTTTTCATATGAAACGCATAATTATTCATTTCTATAAATTTTGAAGTTTGAACAATACTTAAATTTTGGAAAATTCTTTGTGTTAAGAAATCCTAAAAAAGAACATTAAAGTTTTGAACTCATTAATGTCAGAATAAGCATAAGAATAAACTAATGACAAAATTATTTTGAAAGCTTGTTGTCTTCTGACAAAAAATCATTATTAAAGTTTTCGCAATATTTTTCATGAAGTAATAATCATATTTCAAAAATGCTGCAAATTTTAGACAATAAACTTTTTGTCAATAACAAAAGCTTTAAATTCAATTGATTCTAATAATAGTTTTATTGAATCTTATGCTTTCCAAAAAAAATTGTTTAAGTAAATCAATTCAAATAAATCAGTTGCACAAAAACTCAGAATAGAAAGAATGAGCTTATATTCAAATGAGTTATCCTATAATAACATTATAGTATATTTAATAATAAAGAATAAAGAAGGCATCGAATACTTTGCCTGAATAAGGAAATGCAAATTCAAACTTGAATAAAGTTAAAAGCAGTTGACTTATATTTTTTCTATTTTATTTTTGTAATACAAATCGCTTACACATTCTTTTTTATCATAAAAAGTACAGATAAGTGTTTTATAAACTATTTATATATTATGAGATTTTGAAGAAAGTGAATGACTATAAGTGATAAAAACAGAGATTAAGAAAAGGATTATTTCCTTCCCCTATAAAAGGAAAAGTGTTAAGTGTTTTTCATTCATTTATAGCTAACAAATAAAATATGCAAAAAATGTTTTACACTTCAATATTTAATAGTTGTATAAATGATTATTTGCTTAAGAGCGGGTCTCATTTTAACAAATGTCAATTCAAGTTTTCTGTAAATTTACTTTTTGGTGCTGATAACTAAATATTGCATCTAAAATACTACTTATACTATAAAAGGCATTCGTTTCAAATAAGGTTTTGTGATATTTTTGAGAAATTATTTGACTAAACTATGAACTATAGTATTTCTCTTTCAATATGTTTGAAATGACTTTTTAGGTTTAACCAAACATATTATTTCCTAAAACCGCATAAAACTAATACTAATCTCTTGATGTTTTAATTTGAATTTTAATATTAATATTCTTTTGGTTCATAATATGAACTTCATATACACATAAAGTGAGTTTCTTTTCAAAATGGATGTCTATTATTGTAACAGACATTTTATTATAAGAAAGTTTAATAAAAACAAACTTAATGCCAATTATACTCTAAAGTAATTCATTCTTAGAAAAAATGAAAGCGTCGTAAAGTTTGCTTATAAAATATGAGTTTAGTGTTTAAGATTTAATGTTATCATATTATCGCTTTTTAAGCCGAATGGCTTCACATTAATAACATTATTTTTATGGTGAAAACTACTTTTGATAATACTTTACTAAAGTATTTCTTAGATGTTTTCCTTCAATTCACTTTTTTTAAAATGATTTTTTATTTTAATTATTTTAATATTAGTATAATTTCTTAATTTTGTTAAAAGTTATTTTTTTATTCTGATTCTATAATCACATATTAGTTCGCAGAACATTAGTTTACTGACAAAGTTATTATTTTTTGGTGAACTTTAGATAATATATCATTAAATGTTATTTTTATGACAGAATTTCTATTCGATTATTTTGAATGAAATAATTGAAATCAATTTTTTATTCTCTGGTGACACATAGCCTTAGGATAAAAGTGATGCTCTCTTGCAGTTCAATATTAAAGTTAGTTTTTTGGACATTAATTTTTTTTATTATATATTGAGTACAGGAATTTTAAAAGAATATATGTTAGAGCGAGTATTTCACAATAATTTATATGAATTTATAGCACTTCAAGAAAGAAGCGTTCACTCTATATAATTATTTTACCAGTAAGTCGTCGAAAAAGATCAATAATAAATAAAACATATAATACCAACCAATAACCTCTCTCTCAGTCTCCCTGTATCTCTGTTTCTGTATGTCTGTCTCTCTCCCAACTTGCTCTTTATCCACTCTTTAATGTATGTTTGTCTGTAGCAAAATAGCTTTTGGCACATAACTATTTTCTTATTAAAAAAAAGTTATTATAGCGCTAAGCTATTCACTAAATGTCACACAAATACAAGTCAAATGGTTAAAAATGATACTTTGTTTTGCTTTATTTTCACATCAAATAATAACTGGATGAAAGCCAGTTATAACAGCTCAGCCATTAGATTAGTTCTAACACATCCTCTAATTTCAACTAACACTGAAAATTTATGTCTAAACATAAATTATCATTAAAGCAACTGTTTCTTATGGGCCTTTCTTAATACAGAATCAAATAACTAGTTGATTGAATTTATTGAGACTTATTAAATAAATTTCAATCTAACAAATCTTCAACAGCTTTTTTTATTTCAGATTTGTTCACATATATTAAATAAATACAGTAGTTTACCAAAAACAACTCAGAAAAAATCAATATTAATATGTATAATATCCATCAGAGATATTTAGATTATTTTTTTAATAATAGATTCTTTACCAAATGCTTTTATATGATGTTTAGTTACAAACCAAATATTAGATTTGGTTAAAAAATTAATTTATCAATTAAATAATAACTTACATAATTACAATTACATAATCTCATATAATATTCATTTTGAGTCAGACATGAAAATAAGTTTCTATTTTCTAACAAAGAGATAAAAAGCAATCGAAAGCAATAACCTTTAGAAAAACCAATGATTTCTATTGAGAACTTAAATAAATTTCTTTATTAACACAATCATAAGACTTTAGGTCAAAATAATTTTTCGTTTATTAGTCAAAGATTAATCATTATAATTATAAGTATTTATATCTAAAGAGAAGTACTTTTGATTTTTATTTTAAAACAGAGGCTCTTTTTCCTTCACTTTCAAATTTTAAATATTATATTTGTTGTAAATTAAGGGATCGTTTGGGATCCTCAGAGATCTGTAGTGTAGCACTTGCCCCCTCTCCCCCACTGTTAGTTACGGCTTGGTTTCTACTTGGCATCGATGAAATTGTTATATAAATAAATATAATTTAATTTATTTTTAATTTTGTTGTGTTATAAGTTTTAATTAATATAGAAATAAAATAATACATGAAATGCCAGTACTTTATACTACTATAGTATTTAATGAAAATTCTGGTACACTCTTTACAATCGTAATTGAAATACTTGTTACATTCGATTTGCAAACTAACTAATCAATTCTCAACTTGATAAATAGCGTTCATTTAAGCATTCTCTAAAAGTATAGGTTTGCGAAGTTTAGTTGTTTCTTATCTGTCCTGTTAATCCTTGTTTTACAATACATCTCCTCTAACTCATGAAAAGAGACTGGGCATTGGCGGAAATCCAATTTTTTCTCTGTGACTCTAAAACAATAAGCAGATAACGAAATAACGATAAAAATAAGCTCTTGTTAAAGTTCCAAAATCCCGAATTTAGGGATTTTTAATTGATTCTCCTAAATTTTATAAAAATTCTAATTTTTCCCATTTTCCCAACTTTAGATATTATTTATCCTAATTTCCGACCGAATTTTTAAGATATTTTCCCCGAAAAATGTCTAGTCTCTGCTCATGAACTATACAAAGTCTATTACAATAAAGAAAATTTAAACAATTTGTACCTTTAAAGAAAAAAGTCTGAATTGTTTATAAATCACAGGCAATAAATTTAAACAAATGAGTTTTTACTCATTTACTTGACTTATTTTCATTTCCAATGAAGTCAAAGCAATCTATAAATTTATTCCAACCTATAATTAATGAGAATATTGTTCAACTCAATTATGACATTCAAATTCCTGTGAAACAATAGTGTTTATAATTAGTGTTTGTGGCTTTTCCTCACTCAATTGTTTCTATCAATAGTTTAGGTTATATTTGACTTATTGAGCTTACTATACATGTGAACATCATTCCCCTGTAGCACAGCTACTAATTACTGTCGATCCAAATAATTTCGTGTTGAAACTTAATTTAATATAACGTCATTTCAGAATTAGGAGATTTTGTTCATAGTTTCTTAAAATTACTTGAGAATCATGTCATTGGGTCTAAACCTAGTAAAAATTAAATTTTAAATTCTATGCAACGCATTCGTAGTATTAATTTTAAAAATGAATAATTGTTTAATCAAATCAATATTTGACAAAATATTCATTAATAAACTTCATTTTGGCAGAAGATATAGTTTAAACTGAAATTAAATATACAAACATATAATATATAACTAATATATATTATCTATATTTAGGCTATCGGTTATCCGAATTACAGATCGTTATTTGGTAAAAAATCTGAGCTTGAAGCTCAGCAGCTCAAAACAGGTCTCACATGAGCTGAGCTTGTGTTCAAAATCCCTAAATTTCAATTCGATTATAAATTTATTTTAAAAAGTACAGGAAATATATATCAAGTAATATATTTGTATATATATCAAGTAATAAACACAAATATTTTGATCAAAAAGATTATAAAAAGTATTCACACAAATCAATCTTTGCAATGAATTATCAGATAATATGCTTCTCTTTCTTGTAACAATATGTCCAGCCTTTGAGAATATAGGCGTACACTTTATAAAAATACTAATAATTTGTTTAGATTTATCATTAAATTAATTTCCTAAACATTATTTTAGTGAAAGACTGATTGTGTGCAATCAACAAACAATACGATTGCATTGCATAATAAGTTATTTTATTCAGATGTGATGCATATGACTCAGAACTATGCCTTTTCGCTATTTAATGTTTATTGAAAATTGAATCTTTTACATTCCAATGCATTCTGAAGCCTAAACAGACCGTCAGCTGAGCTGAGCTTGAAGTTCAAACCGTGAGCTTTGAGCTTGGGCTGCGCTTCTGTTTTATATACTGAACGTACTGCTCAAGCTTCAAGTTCATAAAATCCAAAATTAAGCTTAAAACACAGCAATTTAAAGCTAGCTTATGTGGATCTACAGTATATTAATGACATAAAATGTTTTATTTCTTTCAAAATATAGAATTTTTAAGTAAGCAATATTTTAATCAAAAAATCTAAAAATAGGTTTAGTTCTTTTTATTAAGTGAAAGATATACAAATGCATATTTGTCAATTTTCTTATGGAGTAATTCTTTTAAAGAACAATTTTATGCTAAAAATATTAATGAATAGTTTACTAAAGATATTGATAATTCCAATTATAAGAGCATTTATTAATTAATAGTATGCGTAATCAAATTCTAAAGAGTTCATGTTTATAACCATTTCCTAAGAATAATTTAATAAAATTATTTTTTTAAAAATATTCATATTAATTTAAATTAACAAATATTAAACATATACTTACTCTAATAGTGTATTAACTGTATATTCCAATTGTTGCCTGTGACAATCGAGAGACTTTAAATCAAAATTTTTTGATTTCATGAATTCAAATGACTTATTTAGTTCTTCATAGATTTTATTAACTAAAAATGGTCGTAAATTTAAATTGTCTACTTTTTCCTTAACCTGTTGGCAATATGTTTCCAATTTATTAATTTTATGATTAAGTTCTGAAAGTTGATCGCTTTCTTTTATACGTTTTATAATTTTCTCTTCTATTTGGGTAACTATTTCTTTTTGCAATTGAATTTCCTTTTCTGTTAATCCGAGTTTAATTTCACTCAAATGACAATTTAGTTTAATACCATTATTTATATTTAAAAGGGTTGCTTGTAGTTCTATTTCTCCGGACACATTGACATGACATATTAGTTCTAATTTATGAAAAACATTATAATGCATTTGTGTTTCTATCATTTTCAAATTAAATTTATTGACTAATAAATTATTCTGATATATTAATATTTCAATAGGAAGAGGGCAATAATATTTTACATGGAAGAGATTAGGAAATTTATTAGGTAATGTAACATTTTTGCTGATTATGGTTTTACTGTTTTCACTACAGAAATTATGGCCACTTAAGCTGCATTTAATCGGAAAAAGAGAAATTTCGTGTATTTTAACCATTTTAAGCTTATTTATTATCATTTTACTATAAATAGCTGAACCCATGATTATGATATAAGAAGGATCGCAATTGAAAATTGATTTTCCACCGAAATGTTTTGCAGTCCAATTATAAATATTAACAAAAATAGGTGAAACACCGGCAATTATAATATCATCTATATTATTAAGATCAAAATTAATTGAATAAAGTGTAGTATCTATAAGTTTTTTGACTAAGTCACAAAACATATCTTCATTCAAATTTTTGTGTTTCAATAAATCATAATATTTTTGACCATTGTATTCCGATTTGCCTGAATTTAAGTTTTCATAATTATATGTTTGAAACTTTATAGACTTTTCTTTAATCAATGAAAGAGCGACTTCACATTCAAATTCATTAAGTATTATAATTAATACTGTCTTATTTAGCATTTCATTAGCTCTCTTCTTAAAAAACTGATAGCCAATAGCAATAGCACTCATTTCCCTTAAAATATGTATATCTTCAAGACCTGCAATTTTTGCCATATCTTTAAATATATTCATTTGTAATACATTAAAATGTGAAGGAATGGTCAAAGCAATGTTTGTTACTGTATTTCTCAATTGTTTTTCCGCATCTTTTTTAATGTCTAACACTTGTAAAGCAATCAATGATTCAATTTCAAGATTAGATTTACACAAATTATTGTCGACTTTCAATTTTAATTTATTATTAATTAATTCAAACGGGCATACATTTAAGTCTTTTCTTTGATTAGTGCTTCTGTGTTTTGATATCAAATTTATTAATTCATAGCTATAATTATATGTATACTTTTCTAAGTTTTTCTCTAAATAATTTTTGGCTTCGCTCCCATACAATATATTGTCTGCAGTAAATGAAATACAATTATGTCTTAAACTATTCCCAGATTTATCTAAAACATAATTGAATTTATCTTCATATGTTGCAGATAACAAAACCTGATGCCCGAAATAGATAGCAATAGATGTGATTTTGGGTGCCATCAAATCATTTTGTTTCTTGAATTCATCTTTTTTGAGCATTATTTCATTGTTTATATCATTTTTATTCTCTAGAATTATTGTATTAAAGAATTTCTCATTGTATGATTGCCTTATAATTTCTAGCTTATTTTTGTTAAAGTCTAACACCTCATTCGATATCCTTTCATTCAATTCCTTGAACTCATTGTTTTTCAAATATGACTTATTTGACAAATTATTTTTCATATAAGAGCAATACTTCTTAATCGCTTCTTCTTTGATTCTGTACAATAAATTTCTAGTAATATCACTACATTTCTGGTATTCATTTAATTTATCTGATAGTTTACTTTTGATTATAGTCGTAAATTGATTTTCATATTTCTCAGCAAGTATTTGTTGATCATTATTGAAATTACAGGAATTTTTTATCGCTTTTAATGAGTTCTTCATTAAACACTCTTGAATACTAATCACTTGATTTCTCGAAAATAATCCTGACTTTAATTTTGAATCAAAACATTTATCGTATAACTCAACAGCACGTTTGATAGCTTTATCAGCGATTTCTTCTTCAAACTTATTGATCTCTTTATTCAAATGTATGAACGAATCTAATGATTTATTAAATAAATCATCTAATATTTTTTTCAACTTACTATCAATTATTTTTTCTTCTTCAAATTTAAATTTTATTTTAATCTCTTTATTATATTTTTCTATTGATTCAACTGAAAAAAATCTGTTTTTGTTAAGCATCTTTTCCAATTCAGATTCATAGTTTATTTTAATTTGAAAGAGATTTGTATATTTATGCAGTTCTACATTTAATTTTTGTTCCAGTTCATTGTTAAAATATGTTTCATACCTTCCGCTTTTCAAAATTTTTTTCGATAATATTTTGAGCATCTCTAATGTTAACTTTCTTACTTCATTATGTTTTTCAGGCAAATATAAATCATGGCTAAACTTTATGTATAAATTGATTGCATTTGTCATTTTGTTGTTGTAATATGTTATTGAAGTTTTTAAAATTTTTTCGTAATCATTTTGAATTTGTGACAATTTTACTTCAATATTTTGTTCAAAAACTTTTATTTCGATGTCAATCATATCTAATAAATGTTGTTTAAGTTTACTAATAAGTACTTTTGCATTATTATTTTCAAAATTACGATCAAAGAAATTACTTTGTTTAGTTTTTTCTTCATATAATTTAATTACACCGCGATCAAAATCAAAGTTATTTTGATTTAAAGCATTATTCACAGCATTTTTAAATTCATCTAATAAATGTATATTAAATGTATTTGTCTGTTCTTTAAATTTATTTTCTTTTTCACTAATGCAAATTGCGAATGCTTTATTTTGTTCCCCAAGCATTTTATTTAAATTTTCTCTTTGATAATTGAAATGCTTGGATGCCTGTTTTGATGCAAATTTACGGTCATATTGAGAAAGTATTTTCCTTTGCTCTGCATAAAATGGAGTAAAACCGCTATCGAAGTTAAAATCATCACCATCAATAGCGCGCTTTACATCTGATTTGTATTGTCTATATAATAATTGACTAAAACTTTCTAATTGTTCTATAAATTTTTTTTCTTTTATAATGATCTCCTCTAATATTTCACATTCAGAGTTAATGTCTTCAAACAATTTTGACTTTTGCCGATTTATCAGTTCTTTTGATTTTATAGTTTCAAAATGACTTTCATATAAGGAAATAAGTTTACTTTTTTTATCGCTTAACATATTTAATCCTTTATCGATTTCAAAATTTTTATCATTGATAACTTTTAGTATTTCAGTTTTAAATTTGGAAATAGAATTTTTATGATATGCTTGTAATTCTTCCATAATAATTTTTTCTTTTTCTTGTATATCAGTCTTGAATATTTTAGATTGATAGCGAGAAAGATAACGAAAATTAAATTAAACTGACGAAATCAATAATAGATTTGAACATTTATATATTGTAGGTTACTTTACACAAAACGGTTATTCACAAAAATTTGGAAAGAGAAAATATTAATCTACAGATTGAGATTTCTTGCATAGGAAATGCAGCACCGAAAAATAGCTAATGCAATAGCAAATAGCAATTTACTGTTTTATTATCATTCCCTTCTAGAAAAAGCACAAAGATGTCTTAGATTAAAGCAATAAAGCTTTTATCAATGTTTATAGCGAAACAATTTTAGTATTAATCCACTGCACCTGATAAATGTTTTTCCGCTTTCTAGAATAATGCACTTTAAGTGCTGATATTTATAAAAGGTTTTATACATTATAAGTATTGTAAGGGTATTTGGCATATAAGCAATCCTTCTAAATTATGATTTTCTGAGCAAAGCGACATTATCTGCTTTCCTAGACGGGAATTACAACAAAGCAGTTAATAGCAATAATAGTATTTTTTAAAATGATATCCTTATGGATGAAAAAACTATGATATATTTCAAAAGGGTCAAAATCTAAGTTCAAAATGGACACTGTCTCATAGGCTTGAAGTCTAGATCCTAAGCCTAAAAGATGCCAGCATTCAAGCATTAATATGACACTCAGTCTAATAAAATCATTTGTGGCAAGCCTAAATTTGTGCGCCTTGTGCATCATTAATTTGTAACTATTTTATTGTTGCATATCATGCTTCTAATGAAAATATATTAAATTTTTGGAATCCAAATTTACATATTTTTATAATGACAATTTAAGAAATTTCCACAATGAAAGTGAAAATATAAATGTTACCTTTGATGAATTATCACCAAAACAACAAGAAATGCAACTCATCACAATATGACTTAACAATCGAATAAAATCTATTTTAATATAAACAAATATTTATTAAATAATATATCAATTTTTATTAATATATTAAGGAAATTTTCTGCTAAGGATTTTAAGTCTATTAAAATTGGAATAAACATGTTAAACATCAAAAACACTATCTTCAATTATTAGAATTTATAATTAATTATCTTTATTAAAATAATAACTTGTTATCAATGGAAACTCTACATTTGGTGGACCAAAATTTTTTCTTTAACTCAAAATTAGGTTTTAACTAAGTATACGAACGGAATATAAAATTATACATAAATTTTAAGTAATTAAAATTACAAAAATTATATGGACAGCTTAAAATCAAATGGGAGACAATTGGATAATTTTTGAAATTTTTTTAAAACAAAGAAGGAATAAAGCATTTGATTCTAACCCTAGTTATATCTAAACACTTTTCATTTACTTTTACACTACGAAAAACTACAGCATGAATTATTTTAATTAAATAGACTAATTTTTATTGGAGTACAAATTTGAATTAGTACTTTATATAGTGTGGATTTCTAGAGATAATTCTCTAAATATAAGTCAATTTTAACAGACCCCTATCAATATTTTCCTGAAGAGAAAATTTATTTAAATTATTATAAATTCTTTGCGATATTTAATTTACCAAAAAATTTTAATTTTTGACATCAGAAATTGAGTCTCTATTTATCAGTTCATTTTAGAAATAATAATTTATCTGTAATTTTGTATGAATTAACTTTAATAAAATTATTTTTTAAATCGATTGACATTATAGGTATGGATAAAATTATTTAATCAAAATCATTGGAGCTGTAGATGTCATTGTCAGTCTCATGAGAAAGAGCTGTCTAACTGCTCCAACCACTGTTGTCTACAACAACTCTCAAGTTGAATCTCTTTATTTGCAAAGGTATAGTTCACCAGTGCCGCCAACTCGAAAGCCAAA
>JAQGCH010001581.1:0-15175 GCA_034699485.1 Nanhermannia elegantula | reverse complement strand
GACTTAAAACCAGAGCCTGAGCCTGAGCCTAAGATTCTAAAATACCCTCTGAGCAGAGTCTGGATCCCAGGCTATTATAAATGATTAATAAGAACTAAACAAAAGAGTTGTAAATTAACTGTTGAACTCATAAACATCGATTACAAACATGCATTACTCCTTAAATGCATTAAATTACTATATAAGATAATGTATTCCTTTATTAAAACAGTCTATAACGTAGTGCCCAAAGGAGAACATGTCGGCTATAATGCCGAACATTTATATTTAATAAAGTGTTTATTATATTAATTAAAAAGTTTTCAATTTATTTAATTAAGTAGAGCTCTTGTTCCCTAACTATACCCTCGTCTGCGAAAAAATTCGAGTGCGGATCTGCATCTTTGAAACAAATGCTGGTTCTTTGCCTTACCTCTTGAGTAGACATGGTACTTTTCGGGTTTAATTTTTATGCTGATTTGGGGTAATTAATCGGGTTCAAAAAATTTGAGCCAATTCGGGTTTTATCGGGTTTAAACCGAAAATTTATTTTCAATTTCGGGTTTATAAATTCAATAAACTAACATGTATTGATGAAAATGCCTCTCTTAATCTCCAATGAAATACAAAATGGAGTACATATTTAGGTGTTAATCATTTAATGGTAAGCGGCAATCTGTTTCAACATTTTTAAATTACGAAAATGTTCAGAATATTTCAAATATAACCATATTTGAGCAAAAAACTTGGTTAAACGCATGCAATACGCATGAAAGTATCATGTCTACTCTTGAGTTAGGGTTAACTAATGATAAATCTCAATAAAAGAGGCTTAAGAACTATTATAAATGAGTAATACATTTAAATTTTATTAAATGACTGGTAATTTGAAACGTAACTTGCAGTACACTCCGTTTGAAATAGTTGTGCGAAATGCGGAAAAAGTAGTCATTTGTATCGATAAGATTTAATGCACAAATCGTGGGAAACATATTGTAAATTGAAATATCAAAATGATATCAAATTTAATTAATAGTTTTGTTGAGCTTTAGAGAACATTACAATACAACTAATTTTTCTCAATTAATTTAAGGCTTTCTTCACTTTTATGACTTATGATACTTGAAATATTCGTTTCTGATTGCATTATAAGCTGAAATCACGTCTTCGTGACTATAATTATTGGTTTATCACTGTAATAAATTCTATTAAAATACATGTATTTTTTAATTTGAATAAATGAACGCAAATATATATAAAATTATATGAGACAACAGCGCTTATTCACCGAATAAGTTATTTTATTACGTCCATTGACTTATTCGAAACTTAAAGCTTCCGCATAAGTGAGTTGTTCTGTTTTACTGATAGCAAACTTGAAAATATATTATGATTGGCAAAAGTGTCTAATTTTGCATTAATATAATTATATTATTAACTTTAGGCTATACTCAAGAATCGCGTGATTTCATCAGATCAAAAAAATATCTCAGAAAACTTCTCCTGTAATTATTAAATATCTTTTTTGGTCCTTTTTAAATAAATTTAATTTAAATCATAATTCGGAAGCTTTCAAAGTTGTTATATTATTATTTACTTATCAGAACCTTTCACTCAATAGTCGATAATCTCTTTCAACATGTCTTTCATCATAAGACTTATTCAAAACTTAAAACGATTCTCAAAGCCTATCAATAAATAAGAATAAAGAGCAAAACTTTTACCTATTTTTTGAAGCCATGCGGAAAAGTTTTTTCTATTCAAGACGAAGGAAATTAGAAAACAGTTCAACAAATGTTATTTTCGATTCTTAGCCTTATTTAAAAAGTTATACTAAATTTGCATCATTTTTCTGAGACTGAATGGATTCAAATAAAATAAGTTTCGAGTGTTAAAGAAAAGTTTAACAGAGAATGAGTTCAAAGCACTATTTGAATTGACCATTAATTGATCAACTTTTGAAAAAGGTTTTTATATATATTTTGCCAAAAACAAATTATTTTACGGTGTAATGAATACATTGTGAAAAGTTTGAGAGGAAAAAGTTATTAACTAATAGTTTCGTGACTTAATATTTGTTTTTTATATTTTTATTTTCCAAAAGTTACTCAGAAAGCTTAGAATACATTATAATAATTTACTTAACATCAAGCTTTAGATCGACTTTTTAAATATTTATTTAGTCAACGGGTCAAAAACCCTTTAATAATCATATAAAAATCATATGGTTTACAATCTACAAATGTGAATAACTTGAGATAACTATACCGTACAGTACATTATTAATATAATTATTATGTTTAAAGCATTTATTTATATCAGATTAATCTGTGCAAAAGAAAGGAGAAGTGCCTCAAACAAAATAGTTAAATAGCTCTCAATAGGTTTATATCTTTCTCAAATGAATCTAATCGATGCTCTATAGCGTGTGTCTTATATAATAATTTTATTTTCATTACGTTTAGATTATAATTAAAGGGTGAACATTGTAATGTGCTATACAGCACAGGTAATGCATTCTTCGAGTGAATTCATCACAATTTAAACTTAAAATAATCTTTTAATAAATATAAATATAAATATAAATACTATAATAGAAAACTAATTCGTGTTTCAATAAGACAATGGATTTGATATAGTACTGCATTTGTAGAAGAGGTTCAAAGTTAATAAAACAGGAAGAGAACAAATCGAATTATCGAAAGAGTAACTAAAACTATATTTAATTAAATCAGTTTTCTGTATGTCTGTCTCACTCTTCTTTTTTAATTAAGTTTCATATAATATACAGAGTATATTATTATCATTCAAAATATGTATGATTTACTTCTCTAAGAAAACGCAAAAAAGATATTAAATAAAATTAATTCAAAAATTAACTTATTTATAAGGAATTTTTAAATATTATCAGTTTTACAATTTTAAATTTGTTTTTTTTGAACAGTTAGTTCTAGTACTGTATTATTTGTGTATTAAATGTTTTATCTATTCTGTATTAAGTCATTTGGTAACTCAAATATACAGAAAATATTGTTTTGATTGAAACAAATATTTGTTTTAAAACTTCTTTCGAAAAATGCCCAAAAAAGTCAATATAAGGCCAATGTCTGATCTTTGCTTTTGGCAAAATAAATGCCTGAACATGATGTGATAGGACTCGTCAGTGATGGTGTGTGTCTTGTATACTGCCTTTCAGGAATTAATATAAATATATGGTTCTTTTCAAGTTCAATGACTAATAATGACTTATGATTCTTCATTTACTCATTAAAATTCAGGCGATTCCGTATTTGCCTCATATCCACTCATTTGTATGCAATTCTCTCAATCAGATTAAAAGTCACGTATTTCTGTTTTGTCGCATTTGTTTAGAAGTTATACAGTTCTGTATCTTTCAAGTGATAATTTATTTATAAGATTCAATATAGATGTTTAAAATTAACGCTAAATTAAATGAATGAATACACTATTTATAAATATATTTTAGATCTCTTAATCATTATGTAAATTCATTGAGTGCTTACACTCGTGTTTTGAAGTTGTGGTACATAAATAAGATTTGACTCAAAGCTTCTGCTGTGCTGTACAGTAAATTACATAACAAATGCAACTTTAAGGGTCACTGGAATATCATGTGAATAAATGAAGAACAGGAAGGGATGAGAATATAGATTACTTGCTTAATAAAAGACTCGGTTAACAAGATAAAAATGCATTGAATCAAATTGTAATTTATTTCTTGGCGAATGGATGTGCTTTAGGCGTAGGCGAATGGTATTGCTTTAGTGATTGATAATGTGTGGGAATACTAGTATTGTAGTATTTTTTTAAAAAGTTTTCACAGAGTAGCAAAGGTGTGCCTTATTGCAGGTCCTATTCTATCAATTATGAGAACTTTTTCGTCTATTTGTTATATTTTTTACACACAGTTCACGACAAATCTATTGTTTTGCTAATTAGGAGCTGAAGAAGTGCACCTTTCATTATATATAATAATTATGTATAAATTAAAATCTTCTGTATCTTTGGCAAAGCTATTTGTAATTCTGAATCTTTAGTAATTGTCTCTTATTTTAGACACAATTACAATGATGTTCTAAGAATACTATTATACAGTAGAGGTGTGATTTAGTTGTAAGGAAATTAATCGCCCACTACAAGCATTTTATCTAAAAGAGTCATTAGATATTTCATTATTAAATATTTATTATTTTAAACTCGAAAATATAATTGGAGACACATTCGGGAGAAATTATTTTTTTGCGGTAAATGAATCAGAAAATCTGTGAACATTTGACTTAGGGTTCAGTCAAAATTAATATTAATAAATGATTAGAATTGTACTCATAAATAAAAGCTTAAAATAAATATTCATTTAATACAATAGTATGTGAAACGGCACAAAAGCAAACAAAGCTATTCTATAAAAGGCTTTTAATGAAGGTCTAAATTATAAAATTGATGTTCTATTGAAAGTACCTATATATTGATTGCTTACATACAAGTATTAAATTTTACGTTACAAAAGCGACAATTATACCACTGTTATAAACAAGCATGAAGCTATATATAAATATCAATTGTATATATAATAATATTCATAGTAATGTTGACTATTTGTCATTTATTAAATTGGTTATTTAAGTTTAAATCAATGTAAACACAGGTACAATTGAGTAGAGGTAAAGTACATTATAATTTTGATGTTGCAGTTATTCGATTCAAAAGCAAATAGTTACCCAACTTTTAAACTTCACTATCGATTTAAAAATTACATTAAAATTGAACTTTTATCCCATAATTTACACAAAAATTTTGTATTCGTTCACTTGATATTGTATATAATCAATTTGCGAACTCATTTTTAATATGCTTATCAGTAATTAATGAATCGGAACGCGATTCAATTCAAATTCTCAGTACTTTAAGAAGTAAACCGTTTGGTATTTTACATTTATTTTCATTTTCTTATAATTTCTTCATTTTAAAACTTTATGGAATTAATTGCAGATTATATTTTAGACAAAACTTATAATAGAACTTAAAAATTAGTAAAAGAATATCTATACTGTACTGACTCATCCTAACTATAAATAAAAAACTGTAAAGTCACGAATATTTAATTTCATTTAATGAGCTGTAAAAGAAAATTTAATTTGTATTTCTTGATTAAACTGATGTCCTAGGAATCAGAAAAATAATTTTAGATTTTATTACTAATTAGTGATCCATTAATTAAAAGTAAAGATAAAAAAGGGTAAAAAGGTAATGATCTCTCATAAATATTGAATTAAACCTGAGATGAATTTCAATAAATTTCCTATAAATTAAAGGCCATAATTCACTTATCTATCACATAATCTAAGTTTTACATTAACTATAATTGGATCAGATAAACATATTTATGAATTGTTGATAATGGGATCGTTTGTTAAAATCCAATTTCATTAAATGTATGTCAGCTCAGATATTGGTTTAATAATAATGTTTAAACTGTAAAGAATTAATCAATTTATTAGTTGAATAGTTTTGATATATTTATTACTTAGAATTAATTTAATAAAATTGATTTTATTGAAGTTTGAATGAAAAATCTCGGAGATTATCTTTTTAGCAGTTTATTATCAAATAAAAACTCTCTTCTTTCAAACTTTTAAACTATTTGTGTTGAAGTTTCTTTAGAAAGTAAATTACAATGAAAATAAGGTTAACGTCCCATATATTAATTGTTTACTAACTTAAACGTAGTTATATTTATGGATTTATAGTTGGCATTGAATTAGCATTGAATTTGCTTTAAAATGTATTATTTTCTTCATTATCTCATTGTAAAAGAATAATAACTTATTTTGAAAGGCCATTAGAATTCATCTTTTCTCTCTTTATTCATGTTCGGCTACTTTTATTAGGATTTATATATTTAATTCATTGAATTGATTACTATTTTCACAAAGTTATATTAACTTATAAAAGCTTATACAGAACTCCTACTAATTTATATCGCAATTGTAAAGATGTAAAGATAGTGAGATAGACAATAAGTGTTAAACTTTGCTCAATGTTTTCATTAAATTATAGCTAAATAAATATAAATAGATATCAGTGTAGGCCGTATGGACGCACTCCTAAGAGAATCCTTTCTTAAAAAAGCATCAAAATCAACAATAAGGTCAGTCATCCCTAGAATAGAAAAGAGAAAAACAACTTAAAAGCTTTTTTACCAGAAGTTGTGCAGTCTGTCTCTTATAATTATAGCATTGTCTGCAGATCACACTATAGACCAGTTTCATTAATTGCATATATTTATAAATAAAACAACATCTTTGGTCAACAGCTGTGAAAATCTAAATGAACTCAAAATGAGTTTAGTTTCATATTTAAAATTGTAATCCGTTTACGTGCATAAGAAAACGTACTGTATTTGTAATTATGAAATAAATTAATTTCTTTGGATTGAGTGCGTTGTTATTTTTGAATTGAAAGCTTTCTTATTCAGTAATTGACGGCTCAATTTTGAATTTATTGTTTCAAAATATTTCGAGAACCACTTCGAATAATAATCAAAAAGATAAAAAAAATTGATTAAACTTTAGAAGAAATATTTTTACCATAAATTTTCATAAGTGCTTAATATTTTGTGCAAAACTTTAAATTTTTGAGTTCACACTTTTGAATTGAAAATTAATAATCTTTGTATTCAATGTATTGAAGGTCTGTTCGAATCGATTTGGAGTTGAAAATATATTTTTATCTTTTATATATTTTAAAGATTTCACATATGATCGGATTTACCTTTTGTAAGATTTATTTGTGATAAAAAATTATATTTTTAGTCTCCATCAGAATATTTAAAAAATGAAAAATAAAAAAAAGAGACTTTTAAAGTTATGAATAAATACAGAGATATGAGAGACTTTTTTTTGCATGATTTCTGGAAATGCTTATCAGTACAGGTACAGTCAAACCCGTTTAATGTGAACCACTTGGTGCTGGCAAAACGGTTAACAATAACTGATATTGACAATAAACGTTTAATAAATTAATTTTTTAGCTCTGGATTTTAATGAACATCAAAATGAAATAGCATGACAAAGTAGATGTGAATAACATAATTAATGTTAATTAAATTTTGATTATTGATTGTAAAAACTGATAATTAAATTTTTAAAAATTGTATTGTGCAAGATCCAATTTCAACTTTTGTGAGGGGATCATAAAAGGTTTCTTTGCCGTCTAGATTTCGGCTGAACTGTTCAGATTTTGAGCTATTTTCAAAATAGCTTGTGTTTAGTCCCAGTTTGCTTTTATAAAATTAAAATTTAAAAACTATTTTTCTTTAGTCTCTATTTGATTTTTTAAGCTGTTAAGATATAGTCTAGTTTTGGACTCCATTATACTTGGTCACCCTGCAAATTGGTTACTTGGACTCAAAATATAATCTAACCATTTATTGATAATTTAATAAAATGATTTTTTTACAGTTTCGAAACTTACTCTTTAATTTTATAGTAACTTAAAAAAGTTGACAATAAATATTACAGTTTTCTTTATAAAATGCTAGAGTAGTGTAGAGAAATCTGTTCACATTAACCGAGTTTTCACATTAAACGTACTTTTTTATAATGGGTTTCAATGGGAAATGGCTTTGGTGCAGGGCTTTTAGTTGACAATAAGCGGGTGTTCACAATAACCGAGTTGACATTAAACAGGTTTGACTGTATTAGAAAATAAGGGATCTATTTGTGAGTAAAGTACAACTTAATTGGAGCAGAACATTAACCTTTTATAAAGTTGGGTCTAACATATTGACAAATTAATTAAGTGACAAAACGAAAGTATTATTAATATTATCCGATTTGTTGAATAATATGCTAATAAGTGATAAACATCTTTTGATTGTTTTTTTAAATTTAAAAGATAAGAACATTATTGTCGAGAGTGAAGATTATTTTCGTAAAATTAGTTATGTATTGAGTGCATTCTTATTTTAATCCAATTTATTTTAATTTAATATATACGGCAAATAAAATAAATTTTAACATTTAAAATAATGCATTTTTGAATTATAAAAGGCGGATACGATTTTGACAGAAATTGAATCTATGGCATCATTACATCGCTTAAAATATCGGAGTCTCGGGTTTAGCTTACACTTAGATTTGAATTAAAAGTTATGATAAAGCGTTTTCAAAATAACTTACATCTCACTACATTGTAGTGCTCTATCGGTTTAGAAAAGTCAGACAATACTCCCTCAAACCCTATGGCACATAAAAATTTTAAAAAATGAGATTAATTTTTCTTTGATAATTATAAAGTTCATGTCTGATCATAAAGCAAATGAATAAAATACTTGTAATATAATACTTACATTAATTATTATTAATTGAAACTGAGTTATACAGCATATGGTTTTCTATAAATTATGAATTTTATCTTTGTTAACAACATATTGTTTGATACAATACGGTATGCAAATAGAGTTTTTGTTTTAAATTGCACTCTTCAATAAGTAAATACTGTATAATCCTCTGAAGTCTATTTTTGATTTTGAAGCTATCACTTTGCAGAGAATTTGGGCCACTTTTTAATGAGATTTAATAATGAGTTTAATAAAGGTTTGTACTGTTATTAACATTTTATTTTTTATTGAAATTGGGGTCATTTCATTGCTAAACTTGTTCGGTTCAGTAGCACATCCATTAGTTCATTGCAGACAATATCAAATGCGAGATTATTGACAATGTCTATCATCATCTAATAAAAATGCACAGCTTATAGAAGAGCTATAATCGGCTTATTATTACTAAGAAAAGTGTGCATCAGGTGATTCACGAATGCCCAAAGGGCTATGGTATGGAATAAATCAGTTCGAAACCCCAGTATTCTTCCCTTTCAAACTTTGTTTTTCCGGAAAATTACTCAATTATTTGTTTTGGATTCAATAGATTTTTAAAGAATATATTAAAGTTTAGTGAGTTTTTAAAGTACGAACAAATGGGAATAATTTATTCATAATTAAAATGAATGCACGCTTCACTCAAATTGGGAATATTATTTACTGTATATTTTTAGCTGTTTTGAGAAGTCTATTAAAAAGTTTTATTTAAATACGTTGAGTAAAGTACTGTATTATCATTTTACGAACTAACAATAGATAATAATATTTAAGTTCATTCTCATATTGTTTGATATCTCAAATAATGATTAAATAAATGCAAAAATTTTAATGTATACTCTTTTAATGAATCTCAATATGAAACTCTTGATCGAGAATATCGACTCTCGAATATTTTCGGTCTCATATAAATAATCGTAGAATTTAATAAAATTTTTTTTGCCATTTCGGACATTATCATGAATAAGTTTCCAATTATTGTCAATTTTATAGTTATATTTGGATAATTTTAATAAAAAAAATTAAATAATTTAATTTAAATACAGATTATCTAAACTAACTTATAGTAATATTTACAAAATAGTTTGATTTCTGTTGTCATTATTAAAATTGTACATTAGAGTCCCATACAAGCCATCATTGCAATATCAATAATAGCTTAATCACGATTCTAAAAATATTCATAATTATGACCAGAGAGCATATATTTTCGTATACAGAGTATTTTATTGTGTAATTTGATTATAAAATAATTCAATTTTTATTATAGAATTGACATTAATCCGAGGTTTACTCTCGATATTTCCCGAAAATGACCAAAAGATATCTTGAATTGTACCGGAATTAGATTTTTTTGACAATTTGATTAAAACACGATTAAAACATATGTCGTAATTACTGACATTTTCGAAGAATTATATATTTTTAGCTCTAATTCTGTATAAACTAAAAAATTCAAATAATAATAATCTTAATATAATATAATACTACAATTTTAGGCACAAATATTTCTTAACGACAAAGTTTTTACTAAATATGCTTCATTTTTTCGCTGAGCTTTTATGCGTTCTCTTTAAATAAAGAAATTAAAAACTTCTCAAAACTCAAATAAAGAATTTTTGTGTTTGGTATAAAATTATGTAATTTTACTTAAATGAAAATTAAAAAGCATTTCTATAATTGAAAACTTGATTCTCATAATGAGCGCTCACTATCTGAGAGCCACACTCGCGTTTATGCTCGAGTTTTGCACATCACTGTCTATAAGATTCATTAAAAAAGCTTAAAATACAAAATAATGCTTTCAAATGTTCTCATAATATTATTAGAGATATTTCTGCTTAAGAACTTAAAAAAAATAAATTTTCAAACGTTTATCGCAATCTCTTAACAACCAGAATATCAGATACAAGTATTTTCTTTTGAACAATTGCTTTATACGTTACATTAGATCCAGTTCTTGCTTCTAATGATATGATATCATTGACGGTAAAGAGTTTCAAATAGCATACTTTGAATGTATATTTCATTCAAATTATATCGAGTATTCTCTCGAAAATAAAGGTTAAGACGAATTAACAAGGATTAGGTCAAAATCTGAGTTACGAAAGTTATATTATTAGTTTGTTTTTATAGACCATAATAATGCATTTTAGTGTTAAATAAGTTTATTGATACGACCAAATTAACTATTGGTCTTATTCTTATTTGATTTTTATTTATTTTTAAGTATAGTAACTCCTCATCAATAGCCTTTTGAATAATAGAATTTTTTAATTCTTATACTTTTTCAAAAAGATTAAAATACATAAAGAATTGAAAATTATATGCAGTAAATAAAAAAGTTGAGTTCAATCCAAAATTGAAGGGTCAATAAAATTTATTTTATCTTTTCTATAGAAATCTTTTTTATTGAATTTAATATTTTAATCTTGTATTTAAAATTATAAAACCGTTAGAAATAATTTGATCTGTTACTCAATTTAAGATCTTGTTAACTATTTGGGCGTATTTGTAAATTCATATTTAGGACCATGAATATGAAGTTTATTTAAACATAAAATGCAACTTATTTTAAAGTTTGTTTAGCAATAATATAAATACAAAGTACACAACATTTCGATGCCCGAAATTAGTTTCAGGGCGTAATAACATTATTTGGCTGAACCTCAAAAGTTTGTTTAAAACATCTAAGTGTACAGTACAGTACTTTTGTCTAATATCCTGATGGGCGATACATACCACTGACTATCTGAAGCGAAAGTTAAAATTTTAAGTTGGGTGGCATTCAATTTAAACCTAAAGTCAAGACGCTCTGGGGTCACAATTTATTAGCTGGCGTTCAGTTTTTCACAAATAAGTTTCAAGAAATAGAAAGAGAAAAAATAAAGTCAAGCTTTTACTTTTGTTTTTCTCGTCAAATAACGACTTGCTTTTTAGCTTTTTATAGTTTTATTATCTTCTAAGAATCCATTAGAGTTTAGTTCACATAACGAATTGTTTTCACTTTATAACCGTTTATAACTATTTGGACCATTCATATAGATTTGAGTCACATACAAATTATCTCAATTCACATCAACATAATTCTAAATCACTCAAAGATAGTATATTAAGTTAAACAGATGAGAATTCAGAAGTTATGTCAAGTTTTGATGCCTTTAAAGTGATTTTAGAATAAAATTTAGATAATGTGAGTGAAATAGACTTATCATTCAAATAATCAAAAATTATATTTTTATTTAAGGCTTAAAGTTTGAAATTAGAAATTGATGTCAATTAAATTTGGATTTTATAAATAAGATTACTTTAAAAAATATATTTATAATTAAAATAATTAGTTTTTTGCTAATTATGGAGCTGATGGTTAGCTACAACTTATTTTTATTGAAGTGCTTCTGAACTGCTGAAATTTTATATCACGAATCGTTTGAAGTATGTTTGGGATTATTGAGAGCTTCTCGAGATAATACAGTTGAGTTATTAATCATGATAGCCTTAAAGCCTCAATACAATTAAATGGCAATAAGAATAAGAAATGAAAGCCCAACAGGAATTTATACTGTATCATAATACAGTAAAAGCTCCATATAACCAACCCTCAAGGGGTAAAAATTTTTGTCCGTTAAATCGAGCGGTTCTTTATATCGAATGGATTTTAGCTTAAGTTAATAGCCGAACGGGGTTCCGGTTATGTACGTTATAACGAGCTGTTCGTTACATCGAGGTGAGTTATATCGAGCTTTCACTGTATCAAGTTTTATTGGAACTGCTAAAGAATGAAGACATATTTGGCAAATCGCCGTTTAAAACGCCCAAAGCCTTCCGTGGCTCAAAGTACAGGAAAATCCATTTTAAAATGTAAAACTATCGATAGCTTTACTATCAATAGTTTAAATATCGAATCCTAATGTAATATTGCGATCACATTCAATTTGACATATTTAGCCCCAATCGTCACAACCAATATATCTCTTATTTAAAATGCTTTTATTTTTCCTTCACGCTCATATCAAAATAACATGATTTTAAGGTATTTTCCAAATTTTCATATCTAATATTGAACGCCTGTAGAGCTTTGAAAAGAATATTATTGATTGAATAAGACTGAATAACTTGAATTTAGGTGAAAAAAGTTTAACAATCTATTATATTTATTATTATTATAATTCAGTTCAATTGAATTCAATTCAAATATTTCTCATAAAGTATATTATTTATAGTTTTCTCCTAATATTCAAAATTTTAAGTTATCAGCAAAACAACTAATGATAAAGTGCTATGCATTTAAAGAGAGCATAAACTGAATTCAGTTTGACTGCTGATCAATCTTTAGAGAGACCGCTCATGAAGATAATTCCAGCCGAAAGGATGTCATATTTTCTATTAAAGTATAACCTCTTTGAGAGCAGTTAATATCCCTTATTAGTAAACATTATTTTTCCCGCATTTAAATTGTTGTTTTTCTTTCTTTTCTTTCTTTTAAAACTTGCAATTTATGGCCGATTTATAAGAGTTGTCCATCAAATGTAGAGTGGGCTGAGATTATAATACAGATTAAATTCAAATTATGTAAAATTGCACCGAAAAATCTTAATACTAGTAATAATACAAGTTGATTGATATAGACTACCCATCAAAACTAACTTTATGGCATTGTAATGTGTGTACTGTATATTTTATGACCAATTTTTTGCGTTCGATATTTTCCATTTAAAAAACAAGTGTCAAAAAGTTATTTATTAATGCTATTCAATCTTTTTTTAACAACTCTGCCATGAAAATGATCTCACTATAAGTGTAGAATTTTGTCATAAGCGATAAATAATTATATAGAAATTTTCTTAATATTGTTGTGACAAAACTTATTATGATATCAATGCAATGCATTTAAGTTTAAGAGCGAACCAATTTTTTAAATGTCAATTAATAAATAGTACAAATAAAACATCGCTTTCATATATATACTTAATTTCATTTTAATGATAGTTTAATATAATTCAGGGCTAATACAACTGTTTTACTGTTCTGCTTACCAATGATAATGTTAAAAAATAAGAAACACATTTAGAAAAGTTGTACATTTTTTATATTTCTAATTAATTAATTTAAAAACAGAGATATGTTTAATCCTTTTACAGAAAATTAAAATTGAGTTTAATATTTATACGATTTTAAGTATGAATTTGAGTTACAGTTTAAGTTTGAGTAAACGTAAACTTAACTCAAAATCAGATTATACAAAAAAACATGTATTTAAAGATTAATAGCTATTTAAAAACAAATGTCGAATGTTATTCATTAATGCTATTCATTCTTTTTTTAATTAAAAGAATTATTGTTTTTCCCTTTAATTAAAAGAAAGTTGAAACATGTCTTACGTCTGGTGTAGAATAATGGGAATGACTTCTTAAGTATCATATTATTAAGACCTTTCAAAATAAAGAATTAAATTACAAAAAGTTAGCTTACAATAAAGTATTAATTAAATGAAGTTAACTTTGGAATTTTTTATTTTGAAACAGTCAACTTTATCTAAAAAATGTTATGCACTATATTCAGAGACCTTAAAATTATGTGAACAAATAAGTTAAACTATTTCTTTGACAAATAATTCAATAAATAAAAACCATAAAAGGCAAATAATTTTAAGGCCTCTGTACTGTACTCATAAACATAATTGGATTATCAAAGAATATTTTGAGTATGACAGTGAAGGTCTAGAGTTTGAGTAAAAGAGTTGTTCGTTCATAGTTTACAATAACATAATAGTTTAAAATAAAATTAATGTTTTAATTGATAGATTTTTTTGTAAGAGAACAAATTCGTTTTAAGGTCAATACTGTGTTAAATTTTTAACAAAAAAACTTGATTGTTATCAAATTTAACAAAAACATTTTACTTAAGTTCTGGTAATGTATTCGTCCACTTCAAAAGTAAGTGAAATTTTCTCTACAGCTCGAAAGTAGTTCATTCAATTTGAATAAGCTTTTGATAGATTTATAATGTATTCTCATCTTTAAATAGTTAATTATTATTATCAGAGACTCAATTTTCGCCTCAAATTGAAAAGTGCATAGAACAAGAACTTTTCATATTTTCAATTTTACCATCAATTATGTTCGTAAATATTTTAATAATTAAAAAAATGAAGCGCATGACCGTAGTTTACAAAATAATTTATTTTATTTCATAAAGCCAACAGTTATGCAACAATTAAATATAAACAATCAATATAACGAGTGTCTAAATATAAAATATCTATAAATAAATTTAAATAATAATTTATAAGTTATTATGTTTAGTATATCAATAGTATATGGATATATTGATTGATATTTATATTATCGATATATTGATTAATGATATTTAGATTATCGATATATTTATTGTTAATATTTATTTGTTGAGTAACTGTTAGCTTTAGTTCTGTAATAGTTTAAGGTTTTTCTCATGAAACAAAATGTATTATTATTTTGTAATCTACAGGTCATGTTTTTCATATTTTTGTTAATAATTAATTAAATATGTAGTTATATAATTATAGATAAATTTTAATTGTAATAAAATATTTGCGAACATAATTGATTGTAAAATTGAAAATATGAGAAATTCTTGTTCTATACACTTTTCAATTTGAGGCGAAAATTCAGTCTCTGATTATTATATTTATATAACAATTCTCAAGTCTATGGTAATGAAAGCTGCACACTCTTATATATACCGGAAAGTGCGATATTAAAGCCCACTCCCTATAGAAACCCATGGGCTTATAATAGGAAGATGGGCTTTTATTAA
>JAQGCH010001580.1:0-15176 GCA_034699485.1 Nanhermannia elegantula | reverse complement strand
ATCCAGTCTCTCTCAAGTTGAAACCACGTGACTGCTCGTGTTATACTCTGCATGGGATTCGAAACTTAAGTTTAAGTCATTAAATATTTAGTTATAATGAACGGGAAATATATACATAAAACAAATAACTTTTGATCTGATGAACTTTACGCTTAATATAACTCTTCTTAAAAAAACAAAGAAAAATAATGACTAAATCTTTAATTGACAAATAAAAGAACTATTGTTTATTAATGAATAATAGAGAATAAACAGATAATTATTTTCTTTTTCCTAAATTACACCGACAGGTAAATCACGAAGTATTCTACATAGCATGTGATCAAATTCGAAGCCCACTACTAGTTTTCGATCACAGAGGCGAAGTAGTCAAAGAGGTTCATCGGGGTCCTTACGGTCATGTACTTTTTGACTCGAATCCAACCTTTTACTTAGCCGTTGACTTTCAGGGCGGAATTCCAGACCCTCTTACAGGCCTTATTCACTTCAGTCAAAGTCGTGTCTATGATTCACTTGTGGGCCAATGGATAACACCTAATTGGGATTTATTGTTATCTAATCTGAATGATCCGCTTTCCCTTCATGTGTACCGCTTTAATAAGAACGATCCAATTAATTCTCCCACAGAAGAGCGATGGAAAATGTTAGACTTACACAAATGGGTACAAAATCAAGGAATCGAACTGTCAGCTTTTGATATTGGGCTCATCAGTCTGTTTAACAAAAATAATGATTTTGATAAGGATGAGTCTAATTATGCCTTAACACTGCCAAAAGTATCGCTGCCGGCTTTGCCTATTCTGTCCGGATTCGCATGTGGTTTGAGAAGAACTCTCAATAATTTCCGAATGCTTTCCAGTCTCGATAAGTCAAAGGTAATAACACTTAAATCAATTTGTATTAAATAAAGTTAAAAGTATATCATTTAATAACCGTTTAGACAAAAGTTAACTCTTGAAAACTTTCATTTTAGGTCAAATCTGAAGACCTTTTTGAATCGATTGAGACAAATAAGATTTCAACAGAAAGTGTACCGTTTGGTAATGGCATCACAGTCTCAAGGGTTAGCGGTCACGCTATTGTTCAATCGATATCCGACGCGGATTCCATTAGAAAGGATGTGTTCACTACAATACTCAACAATTCTTATCTGCTTGACTTACATCTAGTGATTCACGGAAATGATGTGTTTTACTTTGTTAAAGACAATACTTGGAGAGTTGCTGACGACTTGACTCAATTACAACGTCTCAGTACTAGTGTTAATACAACTGTTCACGAAAGCAAATCAGAAGATACAAAAGGAAGCGGACATCAGGTATATCGAGGATTAAATAAATAAAAAAGATTTTGTGAATAAAATTTATTTATTGTTAAGTAAGGAAAGTACAGAAAATAACTTCGAGAAAAACTAAGAACTAAGCTTAGGATTCAAATCAAATTGAAATATAATCTAAATAAGCGATCTTTAGAAAGACATTATGAGTGGTATTACTTTTTAATGTCCTCCTGGAAGTGACTCAAGTCATCTTCAAATGGTATCTTAAATTATATCATATGATCGACTTCCGGAGTGCCTTAAGTTTTATTTTTATTTTTTGTGCCATAATATATAGGCATTATCTGAGTCTAGTGTTGCATAAATATGATTAACGACATTCTTTCCAATGGAATGCTTACAATACTGTACAATACAATCTCAAATATATTGCCGATTAAATAACATATTTATTAAATAGGTTGACGTTCGTATTCATATTCAAGGATACATTTTGAATATACGGTACGGTACAACTGCTGAAAGAGAAAGGCATCGAGTTTTACGTCACGCGAAGAAGCATGCGATCGGCCAGAGATGGGCTAAAGAAAGAGAATTACTGTCGAATAATCAGCAAAGTCTTAATAAATGGACGGAATCAGAAAAAGAGCATTTAATCAATACGGGGTCTGTGCCTGGACTTAAAGGGGATTATTATCACGATCCGGCACTTTATCCAGAATTAGCTGACGATCAGTCGAATATTATTTTTCACAAACAAAAGTTAAAGACTACACAACATGACAATTCTCCTAATAATAGATAACATACTCATTGAAAGATCATTTTTTAAATAATTAAAAGAGACTGAAATCATGTTTTTTATAATGTTTGTGTATTTTATTGTCAAATCTGTAAACTTTAAATAATAATAAAACTATTTAAGAAAATTATTAAAATTTATTAAAAAGTTAACCTCAAGTCAACTCTGAAAATGTTTAATTTTTTTTATTCTCAATGAATTGGTTTGAATGCAATGCTGAATAACATTGATTTGAACCTATACTAAATTAATTTGAATAATGAGATTGTTTTAATTCACAATAAAGCTAAAGCAAATCGCAAATTAAATTAAAAATTTTCAATTTTAAATAAATGAAACACTAAAAATTTAATTCAATTAATGTTTTATAATGCTAAGTAACCCTTTTCTGTGCCTTACTATTAACAGACTATTACTAATGTCAAACTTCTATTCAAGCTTTTGACTAAAATTTTGAAAAAGCCGTAGCGTGGGATTTACGCCCTTTACAAGAAGATTTCTCATGGCATAAGGCGTAACTTTATTTTAAAGACAATAAATAAATGTCACTCTGTGTCCATGAGACGCTGTTACCTGGTGTCTAATTTGTCTAATGTTGTCTATTTTTAAGCTTCATTTATAAGCAAAGGCATGAAAATTATAGTTTTTCATTTTTGCACTTAAAGGCTAATCTATGGAAAATCTTCTGGTAAAGGGCGTAAGTCTGACGCCAAGGCTTTTTCAAAATTTTAGTCAAAAGCTTGAATAGGAGTTTAACATTAGTAATGTTAAAGCATAGGGAAGGGTTATTCATAAAGTGAATTATAAGGGGATTAAACTGTATAAAAATATAATATTTAGTAAAGGAAAGCATAGGAAGAAATTATTTTTATTAATCATTAAGTATCAAAACTTTAACTTTTAAATTTAAAATTGATATTATTTTGTATTTAATTTTAAACATTAATTAATGAAACTTTTTTAGAATTAATTGAAATGCCCTAATATTCGCAAACATTATCTGATCAAATAAATCCTCAAACTTTAGTGAACATAAACTTTGTCATAAATTAGCAAATTTATTAAATTAGTGTTTATTTTAAAAGTATTGAAAAGCATTAGATAAAAAAATTTTAATATTCTTGTCATTTAAATAAGTTTTTAACTAACTTAATACACTATCAAAGAGAGCAAATAATAAAAAATTATAAATAAAAATTAATTTAATAATTATTATTTTAATAAGTATTTATTAAATGTATTAATCTTTTTATCGACCGAAACTTTTTGAATATGCTTTGAATTGAAAGCAATTTATTATTTGATTTAATAAATTAATCCAAACAAACACAACGTTTCTTCTATAGATATCGTATTTGAATTTCTTCTGACTCTTTTTTCATTGAAATATTTAAGAGATCTGAGGTCTATCCAGAAAACTCTTCGAGAGTTTTTTATACGCAATGAACGTCAAAATAACTCGAATGATTCGAGTCTGAAATATTAATAAAAACCCGTTTCATTGTTATTTCTTTGTAAGTTTTATGTAATTAACAAAAATTATTTTATTTGATATTAGATTTATTTAACACAAGTTTAACATTATATTAATACTATCTATTTTGTCTTCGGTTTGCATATCTTCCACATAAGATTCTTCTGAATCCATTTCTAAAGTCTGGACTAGAATTTAAATAAAAAATATATTATTTTCTCGCTATTTAAATGAATCAACAGTTGAAATCTCTTAATAAACTATAGATAACTTGGATTTTGCTTTTAATACCTGAAAATAGTGTAAATAATAGGATTGAGGAGAGAGTTAAGATAACCCAACCACAGAAATATACTCAAAACATATTTATTAGGCTCGCATTGTGGACATATCGGCATTAGTAAAGCGACCACAAAAAATGGCAGCCAACAGATGACAAAAACTCCTTAAGCATTAATAATATAATATAAGTTATTACTTATCAGATAATTATAAATACTGTTTATATTTCTATCTATTGATATGTTTTTATTCACCAGTAATGATTGCCAGCGTTTTTGCTGCTTTCCTTTCTCTTTTTGATTCCAATGACTCTTTGACAGTCTTCTTATGCTTAACTATATTCTGTGTTTGATTAGAATTTTTATGATTACTGGATGATGGGTTGTTATTTGAGCCATTAGTTGCATTCGATCTGTTAGGACTTAAGGGCTGTAGCATTTGTTGAGTCTGTATTTCTTGTTCATTATTCAGTTGAAGCATTTCTGTCACTTCTGCGGTATTATTACTACTGTTTATATTTAGTGACGAAGAACTGGGCGCTAATGGTCGAGGAGTTTGAGCGTTGCTGACGGGCACCACCAATTTGCCAGGTTTTCGTCTTATTCTTTTTCTTGCGACCTAATTGACAAACTTATTTGCTTTAATAAGAACTTAACTTCATTATGTATTAATAGAAATGTTTCACATACTAACGCTTAATACACTAATAATCGTAAAAAGAAATAACAGACTGAAACTTAGCATTAAACCTATATTTATACTGTATAAAGGAATAACTCGCGTTAAATTTTATTTGAAATACAAATACTATTAAGCATTACACAGCATTCAATACTTGTTTGAAGAAAAATACCAGAAAATTAAGGAATTGAGTCAACAATAGAGCAATTATTTTGTTGGTAGCGCTTGACTGTAAGAATTACTTTGCTTATAAACTCAGATGTTGGTCAGTTCTCACCACATAACCTGATACTATTAGCTCAAGATAGTATTTGAGTGCAGTTTAAGATCTAATCTTTGTGTAATGTGTGCATAAACAGCATAAAACTTGTTAATAATAAAATTCTTAATTTATTTATGAATTTAGAAATTATCTATTAATAAATCGAATTTAGAGAATAATACAAATCGTAAATCAGATTCTGCATATTATAGTTAATAAATGTTGAAATTGTTTTGAAAAACTTTGAAACAAGCTTTTCATGTTTTGAATTTTTTTATATTCTGGTTATTCTTATAAACGTATATTCAGTAAAGGGCGGAAAAATTCATATTTGCATGTTTCATACAGGTTTCATATACCTTATCATAAGACGTTGGGATATAAAATGTGTACGAATAACTTAAAATCAAATTGTTTGAGACCCAATTTATTTTGCATATTTAGTCCTTTTTTGAATGCATGCATATTTTGCCTTTTTTGAATTTAGAAATGCCTTTAGAATTTTTATGCATATTTGAACATGTATTCTTAATTCTTGTATTAATTTTGGGCATAATTCTAAAATTTATATTTAATTCACATATTTTATAATATTTATACGAAACTAGCTGCAAAAATTTTGCAAAAATATTATTTATAAAAGAAATTTTAACTCTAAAACTTATATTTAAAAAAAATTCTTAGAGAAACGAGGAATTTTCCGGTTATCATTGTTACTTATTGAAAAATATGATTTTGCACAAAAATAGTCTCAGAAAATCGATATTTTTTTTAACATGATTATCGTAATCTCAAAATGACTATTATTTCAGATTGTAAATATTTTAAGTAAAAATTATTTTTTGTGTGCATATTTTTAAGATTTGACATGTATATTTTCAATTTTTTACGTGCATATTTTCCGCCCTTTAATAATCAGTGTTTATCAGGCTTGGCTGCTCAGTTCGAGTCTAGGTGGTATTTTCAGGCTCAAGGCTCGGCTCAAACTCGGCTCAAAGCTTAGGGACTTAGTCAGGCTCAGGCTAGTGTTTTAGCTCAGGCTTACACTGACAGAGTCTCTGAGCCTGAAAACTATATATGCAGGAAAACTGCAAAAGTTTCGAAGTTTAAAGTTTACATAGAAATTATTTTATGATAGTCTTAATGAAAATTTTAAATTGTGTTAAGAATATTGACTCAAACTTTTGCATATATTTAAAAGATTTAATTTCTTCTAAATCTATACTCAGATATTTGAAATCATAAATATTGTCTAACATTTAAATTTTTGATCAATAAAATGGAATAATTTGAATAAATTATAGCTTCAAAACAAGGTGAGGCTCGATTATTTCGGGCTTAGCTCAAAGGCTCAGTTTCATTTCATTTTATGAGACTCAGGCTCGCTATTGAACCTGAAAAGCTCAAGTCTTGGAAAACACTACTTATAATTGAAAATAATGAACTTATTATTACTTGAAATATTTTCCAATAGAGAACTAATATAAAAATAAGTGGTCCATAAAAGGTAGCGATTGTGGCAAAAATTTGATATCCGATATCTTGTGAAATGAGACATCTATTTTCTTGTTCGATTCTTCTCACGAAATCTGGATCTTTCCATCCGAATAATGGAGCAATTGATACAATGCCAGCAACAGTCCAAACAGCAATAATCATAATACCAATTCGTACAGCATTTCGCTGATGGATGTAATCAACGTTTGTCACAGCCCAATAACGATCCTGAAGGATGTCAGCAAATATTTAGTCAATAATCACCGTTCAAATTGATAAGTTTCAAAAATAAAATAATGTAATAATAATTCATGCGATTATAACTTTGAAAAATGATCTTTTATTAGGCAAGCGATACACTAATGATATTATTTTGTTGCAAAAATTCAAAATATTTGCACACTTTATGAATCCAGTAATTTAGTCATAAAAGAAGTTCAAATATTTTATTGAACAAAAATTAGGCAAATAATAAAAAATAGAATATTGGTTTCAATTGTAAATAGAAATTAAAAAGAATTGTTTATTTATTAAATCAAAATTTGTTTTTATGAGTGATCTTTACTAAACTAACAATTCATTGATTCTATTTTTGAGGGGCAATTAAAAGGGTTTATAATAAGAAGTTATAAATATATTGTTTGTAAATTGTCTTATTTTATGTTATTAATGCTCTAACTTTGCTAATGATATGTTTCATGTAATTGACAATTAAAATAAGTTGGAGTTCAATATTTCACAACATTTTACAAACTCATTAACTGCATTCCATTAATTAATTTAAAGTCACAGATCTGATAAGCGCAGGTCTGATAAGCTGATAATTGTTGCAACTCAAACTGTAGATGAGATAAAGTAAGCTTCAGTTTTGCAAATTATGCATCATTTATAGTAAGAACTAGTGGTTGGTACTGGAGTTCGTGAATCCCGACCCCGATCGAAAGTAATCGGGATTCCCGCGGGAATCCAGAAACCCCTGACTCAAAAACTAAATGCAATTAGACTAATATCAAACTGTAAAACTGTCAATATTTTCATAACTCAATAACGCAATCACTTATTGGTTGTTTGAAAAGTATATTAATTACAATTTATGAGCACATCTAAAAGCATAAAAAATATCTGTATTTCGAGATAAAGTCTTTTGTTTATTTTAAATAACTTTAAATACTTCAATAATATTAAAAGTTCAAACTTTAGGTCAAATTATGAGCTCTTTATTTTAAAATTAATACAATATTTGATTAAAAATGATTTTTCGATAAGTTTTGACTATATGTTTGGTCGGAATTTGATCACTAATAAGCGTTAGCGTTCTGTACTTAAGCCTTATTCGTTCATTCATTTTCGGCCCGCATTTCCGTTAGGGTCGCAGAGTTAAACCTTAAGCCTTATTTAGTTAACAAATTAGTGTTTAAACAAAAATTTCAAATACTTTAATAATTAATTAAGATTACATTAAAATTTTTTAAGGATTTCGTGGGACTCGAAAAGATTCCCGATTCCGACAGATAGAACCCCCAAAAATCCCGGGAATCGAAACTATTCGGGAATACCGACCTCTATTAAGAACTACAGTATTAGATTACACTCAAAAGGGAATTCAATTAACTTATCTTAAAATATTTTACACTTATATTTTGAAACTTGGTTTTAAACTTTTAGAAAAATCTCATTATTTTTCATCAACATTTGGAACTTATATATAACCTGTAACAAAAAACTTTGAGCTCAATATACAACTAAAAACTAAAAGTGATTGAGAACTTACTTAAACTTTGAAATCTCACTCGAGTACAATTTTAAAATTTAAGACATTCAAAATAAGACCTTAATAATAAAACTCTATAAAAGAATTTCTTTCAATGGTATTAAAGTCAATTCATGAAATTTATTTGAAGATAAATTTTCAAAATCTATCCTTAAAAGGTCGCATTATAGTGAACGCAATAATGTTAAAATTCAATTCCATTTCCACTCCACATCCACTCTGATTTGATTTCACTCCATTCAATATATAACTAATATAGTATTGTTTCTATAGTATTAGATCATTGTGATGCTTAGTTATGAACAGGAATAGGATATTTGGGGTCTACCCGAATCTGACTTATTGACCTTAATTTACCCAAATTGAACAAAACCCCTAAAATTTACCATAAATTGTAATTATAACGACATTATTATAAACTTTAAACAGAATTTTTAACATTGCTGAGCTTTTATATGTATTTCTTATTGTGTTTGTAAGTAATATAAGTAAAAATCTGATGGAAATAAGTTTGATTTTAAGCTTAAAACACGATTCTTCCAATTAGTATCTGAGGATGTTGAGCGCTCTTTCTCAATGAAAAATACTGTTGCCACATCTCCCGGTTTGGCTGGGAGTTTCCCGGATTCAGTTAAATTTGGGAAAATACATAACCTAGTCCCATTGGTTTTTTGAGGAAATTTGTAAATTGAAAAAAATATACTTTCGCCCCCTATACTTTTTTCATGCATCCCGGATTTCCTTTTGTATTTAGCTGATCTGACCTGACAACCGTAAGTATTCTTTCAGATAAGCCTTATATGAAAGTCAAAATATTAAAAAAAAATTCTATAATTTGCTTTAATTTTGATAGTTAGTAATTAAAAATTGAAATTTTTTGAATAAAACTCATTTTTTGAGCTCAAATACAAGTAGTTTAACTGATATTTTTTTTAAAAACTTGATCCGAATGCTGACCCGAATTTTCCCTCATTTTGGCCCTCATAACCTACCCGAATCTGGAAAATTTTGACCCGAAATATCCGATTCCTGGTTATAAATTATAGTGTTTAATAGATATTGTATGTGCTTTAGCTTCGTTTGATTTATATAATTTAAAATAGTTCTTTAGTTTCAGATTTGAATGACCTATAACTATAGGTACAGATAAATGTCTATTATTAGAAATATGATAGAAATTTTGTAATAAGTGTTAAAACAAAGATGAAATACTTGAGCTTATGAAACGAGATTCTCTTAACTTTCACTTGAAACTACTGTTTCGCTTGTGAAACAATAACTCCCTATAGCAACGTAAACGCATTCTTTCAATCAATGTTTCAATTGAAAAAATGTTTTCTGGTTTTGTTTTTGCTCACATGCAATATATTAAATTGTCACGTGTTCACGTGTATTACACTATAATATTTTACCGCCAGTTTTAAATATATAACATCAAGCTCTTTGATTTATCTTTTACCGGTGCTTCGCCAAAATAAGCCCAGCCAATAAAAAGTCCAGTGGGCCTAATATCGAATGGGCTTTTATTTGAAGACATTATTTCATGTCATGCGGTAAATATTCAGTACTTTAAATGTTTTTAATTATATAAAATACTTACGATAATTTTTGAATCAAAGCAAACACTAAAGATTTAGAGCATGTTAAGGATTATGAGAAACTTTAAGTTTAATCAGAATTTGAGAGCTGTTATCTTTGATCAATTCGGAAAACAGTGTTATGTTTAATTATGATACAGATACCGACATATCAAATACTGAAGTTTCTAATACTGAAGAACATAAAATGACATATATTGTGATTAATCATTTTATGTTAGAGACACATTTTTGCTTATATTTCAATTTATCATACATATTGTTTAATAAAAAATTTAACCCAAACTATAAAGTCCATGGGCTTAATATCGGGTGGACTTTTATTTAAAATTTTTTGCTACCCTTAAAAAAGTAAAAAATTAAATACAAGCCCATGGGCTTATTTTCTCGAAGTTCCGGTAAATTTCTGAGAATTATTTTCGGACTATTTTAACATTTTTTATATTCAAATTTTTTTAACACAAATAAATAATTAAAATGCCTTCGTCTACATCAAAAATAACACAAGAAAGTCATGAAATCACCAAAAATCACGTATAATATGCAGAAAATGGCTAAGACCATAAAATATGTCATATTATTGCAAAACCCCTCAAAATATGCATTTTTATGCAAAATAAAACTAGTCTTAATTGCCTTATAATTATGTAATTCATGATTAATTTGAAGTTTTATGTCGAAACTACAAGCAAAAAAACATGCGAATATGCATTGGTCCCATTCTTACTAATCATAATATAAAAATAATATAATATAATAATTTAATCTTATAAAATCATATAATCATAATATAATAGAATTTAGTTCTAATAAAAATTAAGTAAATTATTTTAAGATTTGCTTCAAATAGACTGAATGGAGTTGAAATTGAATTACAGAAATAATTATTCCATTCCAAATCCACTGAGTCCTAAACTCATTCCGTTCCACATCCATTCAATTTTTCTATTTTGTTTCCATTTCCATTCCACTACTTTTTATTGATTCCATTGATATGGATCCCAATTTCGTTCACTAATGCATTACATTATACTGTATAAGATTTGATATATAGAAATTCTATTTTTCTGTTGAAATAATCTGAATCATAAATTTTACTTTTCCATTGAGAGTAAAAATTTCATTTTTCAAATTTTATTATTCGATGAATGTTTTTAAAATTCTGATTGAGTGAAAGAAAACGAAATTGTTTGAAATAAAAAAAGGCATGACTCGAATTAAACAAAAGAATTAATTTAAAAATAGACTATAGATATATTTTATTTTATCCACTTTCACTAAATATTTTTTCTAGAAATCTAAATTATAATATAGTGATTATTCATTAAATCCATAAAATGCCAGCAAAAATAGCGAAATTGAAAAACTTTATTATTTCGAATTTATCAAAAAGTTGTTCAAAATTTCTTAGACTATGAGTTATGGATACCCTTTTATATCTGTATCGCTTGACCTTATTTTGTCAAATAGCTATTCATTATATTTTGTGGAAATGTTTTTGTTTAATGACTCAAATGTATTATATGATCGACAGAGCTTTACTCCGTTTCAAGTTATTCTGTAGCAGTTCTGTGGTAAACATAGAAATAATTCACTTATGTTCCATCTGTGAGACCAACAACACTATTGTTAAATTCGTAAGTTTTCTCTCAATGAAAAAGAAATTTTGAAAAAGCAATATATTCGTCGTTGAATAACTCAAACTTAATATCTATACATTAATGATACAAACAAAATAAATAAATTCAGATTATCTGTGCGAATGTGATAATATAGAAGACCGCTTAACAAACTTCGGCCTCATTCACACCTATTTGCACAATAATAAATAATTTCTTGTTCACGCCGTTCACATAACAAAACACTATAACATTTATTAAAATAGAATTTATTTGATATTAGTTTAATATAATTTAATTTTAGTCTTCAGATAGAGAGGATCTGAGATCTCCACACACATTACTGGTATAAGCGCTATATTATTGTGGGTTATTGTGAACTGATTGTGAACATAAATTAATTCTAAAATTTCGATATTTTGAAATATATTTATATATAAAATACTTTTAAATTTTTGGAAATTGAATAAAAAATTAAAAAATTATTATCAAAATCTATTACGAATTTCTATACATCGTACTGTAAATATAAATTATAATTTTACAAAAACTTTATATAAAATTAAGTTCTGGAAAACTGTAAAACCTTGAACTGATAGACATTGAGTTTTATAAACTTTATATAAGTACTTATTGAACTTTAAATAAATAGTTTTCAACTTATTTTAAATTAAACTTTTGAAAGTTATAAACAGATTATGAAGACTAACCGATTGTGCCAATTATTGCAGTTTTATGGTATTAATGATTAGACTTTCTATAATTAGTTAAAGTCTCTAAATTGTTGACAAAACATTAAGAAGAGGGTCCATAACTCTGGTTTTAACAGCATTTAAGAAAATCTAAATGGCTCTCAGGCACTCTATTTTAGTATAAACTTTTTATTGAGTAATTTCCTGTTTTACTGTATCAAAGATAGCTCTAATCAATGAAAAGTGAATCAGTTTTATTCTGAACTATTCAGTAAATAATTCATGTTCACTGCTATACCAAATAGCCCCCAGAGCTTAAGACCTGGTAAGTATGGTATTACCACTATATTTAGTGAAAATATTGATTCCCCTTCGATAAGTTCACTGTAGGATATCGTGATAAACCCGAATCATCAAGTGCTGTATATTATAAAGCATATGCACGGTTTGAAAAGATCCGGAGTTTGATTTGTTTCAAATCCAATTTTCCTAAAGATGGCTTTGAGGTTCATTTCAAGATTTCATGTGGACCTCAAAGAACAGCAATTAATCATTTTAAGTACTTCTAATTTTCGAGTAAACAAATAAATAAAATACTAAATTAAAGAGAGTCGGAATTTAACTTCAATTCGAGTTAAAAGGAATTCCTTTATATAATTTGTTCAAAATATTTGATACTTTACTGTATGATTACTTTCTTTTTAGCTTCAAAAAGAGTCAAAAGAGTCAAAAGTCGGTATTTATGATCTAAACATTTTGGTTCAAAATAGTGATACAAAACCATTCCATGGAAATGGGAATGCATTTATTCTCAATGGCAATGGGAAGGGATGGGAATGAAATTTTTGTCCTTTTGTATCACTAGTTCAAAACTCATTATTTTAAAATTTTTAATGAATTTTGGGTTACCTCGTGGTTCAGTTGAATTCTATTCTTAGAAAATGAAGCGAATGCCGTATTCCGTTCGGTTCAACTAAATTCTAATTTGGAATTCTTTTAAAGTAAGTTTTGATTGTCATTTAAGACGAGTGAAACTTAACTGAAATATGAGACTCATTCGAAAGAACTGGTAAAAGATCTTAAGCTTAATATTATATCTCGTTATTAAGCCTAATACTGAACTTTGAAAGTAATAAATTTAGTTATGTTTTATATAATAATAGCAGAATTTTACGCTCAAATTGATAAAGTGGTAAAATATAATGATTTAAGACATGTTAAAGTAATGACCGAATTCATTGATATAATAAATTTTAATGATAAGAATAAATAAAAATTGAATGCATTTAATTTTCCGCAATTATTTTTCCTTTTAAAGACTCTCCGACTTTAAACGAACCTCAAGAATGACAGATTAATCTTCATTGAAAAAAAGACTGAATAAGTTTCTTACTTTCTTCTTTGAATTGAGTGAATAGTATTTTAAATTTGTTACTAATGGTAATGCTGATGCTCTTCCAAATTAATGCCAATTATTTCTGAAGTAACAATGCTTTGCATACTGTGTCAAACTTTTTTTCATAAATTATTTTAACTTTTTATTTCCCTCGAGTTTTAACAGTTGAGTAAATTTAATCATTAATTCTAATGATTTTCTTTTTATTTGTCATAATTGATAAAAAGATAAAAATTAGTACTTTATAATCAAAACCAATATAAATCTGAAGCATTAACTCTTGACATTACTATTAATCTATTTTATGCATCAAAATAACGTTTATGACATCGTATTTCACTCTAATTCTATCACCGATTAAATTGTATTTATATAATTACAGTCAAACTCCTATTAATAGTTGTATTCAAAAATAATGTAAATGATTAATTAGTTTCTTTATGACAAAGTACCGGTTCATATAATGCATTCAATTTATTTATGACGAGGTTTTACTGTACAACTAATGTTTTATATCTGAAATGATTTTTCTGACGGATACACATAAAAAGCTATTTAATAAAGTGCAATGAATAATAAACGAATATACGATTCATCTTTTTCATACATCAGATCTTCGATTTTTTGGGTAAAAAAGTTTTTTTTGACTGAATAATTGCATTACTCGTTAACGAGACAGAAAAACCACAATCACCTTAACAGTAATGTATCTTAAAAATACAATAAAATAGGGAATAGTGCTAACAAGTACTGACCCTAAACAATAATGTTTTGTAGATTAAGTGTAATTCCAAACAATAAATGCATTATAATTATATCTCATACTAAAGGTAAAAACTATTCAAAGAAATCCTCTAAAAGCGATGTGAAATATATTATTACTATTGATGAGCAGGTTCGGTTTCCAGAGGTTCGAGCACAAACCTCGAACCTGGATCTCATTAACAAACTTAAACCTCAAAAATCTCTTAAACCTGGAACCCCGAACCCGAACCTCGAGGTTTTGAACCCTACGAACCTTGAACCTCAGAACTCGAACCCCAAATCTCAAAACCTCAGTATATAAAACTATCTCATATATTTTAAACAATGTAAACAATTCTAAAATTAGATTATTGCACACTTTTCTTCTAATAATTAATAAAGTCTCGTGACACGAACCTAAGCCTAGCGCCTTAGGTTCTGAAACCTTAGAACCTCTTTCAAAGCTTAGAATCTCGGACCCAAACCTCTTTCAAAATATAGAACCAGAACCTGAGGCTCAAGGTTTAGGCTCGGGTTTCAGAGGTTTATTATGCTCAGCAGTAATTATTATTGATATATTGTATCCGGACTGTATCAATATATTGTAAACGATGAGATATAAATACCGAATCTATATAAAAAAATGCGTAACACGTTCTTATTTTTATTTCAAAAGGTAATAAATCTCTATGATTGAGAAATATTGAGAAATACTATGAATTAATAACATTTTAAACTAATTGATGATTACTTAAAAATAAAGCTACTGTATCGTTAACTGTTTGTGTAATTTGTGTTATTTTAAAGGTTCATCTTCTCTCAACTCAATTCAACTTTATAATTGGGGTCAACTTCATAGCAACTTAAAGTTAGTCTCAAGAAGAACGGAAAACCTAAATGTAATTTAAAATTCACTTATTAACGAATTCTACAGGTCATTAATGAGATATTCGGGCATTTTTGAAGTCGAATAACTAAACAAATAATTGAATAAAATGAATGAAACCAATTTCAAATTAAAGCCTATACGTTTATTTAAATTTTATTCAGTTTTTATGCAAATCGATTTTCTTATCTCA
>JAQGCH010001579.1:0-15182 GCA_034699485.1 Nanhermannia elegantula | reverse complement strand
TGTTTATCGCGTTTTCTTCTTCTCCTTTTGCATTATAATACTTTTGACCTAATTCTTGAGCTCTTTTTAGTGACGATGTCTGCGCCCAACATAGAAATAGCACCTGAAGAATGGATCATCCATAAGATAGATGAGATTGGTATCAATAATTGAGTTTTCATTGTAAATAACTTTCTTGTGTGTACTTTTAGTATTAATTTGAGTTTAACTGAATATATATTTTAAAAAAATATTGTTTTTCTATAACTAATAAAATAACCTTCGATTTAATCTTTTTATAGATAGGAATTTAATTCGATTCAAATTCACTTTTTTATACTGCATTCCATTATTCAGAATAAGGTTTAAAGATTTAATTAGAGTGACAACACATCCAGATTTGAGTCAGACTGTCCAGAATTTGTGCTTTTCAAACATAGCAGACACACAACTTGTTTCCAATTTTGCTTTTGGAGGAAATAAAAATTTTTTCAAAAATTCTTTTGTTCCCCCTTTGAGTTGAAGCCACAGGCACTGCATTTCCTTGACTATAATGTGTCGGATATGTGTTTTTTGTTTTAAAGCCAACCCAATGCCTTTAACATTAACCCAGACCAACGTGGGATAAAACCTGACTTTCCTTCTGGGCAAAGGTGGGTTCTTGTGAATAAGTAGTGACCGAAGAAAATGTTATATTAAATAAATTTTATTATATTTATTAATTTTGATAAAATTTACTTAATTTTGTCACGAATTAGCTATTTTTACATTAAATATTATTATTTTACTAAATATAAGAAAGAGTTGCGTTTTAAGCAATAAAATCAAATGTTTCAGAACTCAATTCCATAGTTGTATTAAAACTATTTTTTACAAACAAATTGCATATACAATATCTCAATAATATAATAAACTTAAATCTAAAAGAGAAAAATATTTTTTCATAATCATTATTGATGTATACGTCAAGTTTTAAATATAATAAAAGTTATAATCAAAGATTCATTTGAGGCAAAAAATAAACATATAAAAGTACATAAGTTTAAAAAATTTAAAAATTAATACAAGAAAATGATTTAACATTTAAAAAAACTTAATAATCATCATTTTGTGTCAATAAACAATACATTTTGTGTATGGGAGAAAAGTAATGCAAAAAAATTGTTCGCGTGTTCGTTAATGTTTGAGTGTATATAAAGCTTTTCAAATATAACAACAAAATACAAGTCATGGTGAGAATCAAATAAAAAATTTCAATAATTATTCGATAAATTGAACTAAAATTTAACACTATATACAAATACTAATAGATATTGATTGGAATATCAATCGATACCAGACTTGAGTTTTCGTTCGTGAGTTTTTAAATGTTCGGTCAAATGCTTATTAAGTCCATAACTTTTTTGGCATCCATTCCAACTGCACTTAAAAGGACGTTCGCCTCTATGTCTCCTCAAATGCGTTTCCAAATCAAACTTACATTTGAAAGCCTTATCACATTCGGGCCAATCGCACACATGATTTCGGATACCGTTATGAATCATACGATGAGAACTAAATCATTAAATTTATTATTATTATAAAATTAATATCAAATTGAATTCATTTTTGAGGAGTAATTAAATTAAAAACAATGAATAAAGTGCAAAATTATTTGACAAAAGTATGAAATATAACAGTTATGATAGAAATATTGGTCAGTAATTTACCGAATACTTGCCGCGTGACTGAAACTCGCGCCACACAGAGGCCAATCGCAAAAGTATTTTTTCTCTTTCGTATGAAAAACTTTATGCTTTGGACAAATAAATATCATTTACTAATTTGTAATTTTAAAAGAAAATTTTCAACTAATATACTATCGGAACATATAATCAACTGTTTTGTATATTATATTGAATAATATTTACGGTAATTATATGAACAATTGTTTTGAATAGAGTTTTGAGTAATTTTTTAATCGTAAAAAACTTGAACATAAACTTAAACTTGAATTTGCATTAAATATTAGGCATAAAAATAGTTAAATTGTTAATAAATGAATTAAAATATAATTTTGAAAACCTTTCTGAGAGCACACTTGGTCTTGAAGGCGGACTCACACCCCGGCCATTCGCACCGGTGAGGCCGAGAATCGCTATGAATATTGATTTTATGAATATAAACATCTCTGAAATAGAGAACAAAATAAGTAAACCTTTTAAATGAAAACCTATTATAAAACCTTTTAGTGAAAAACAATTTTTCACACCCAATGACATCACACTTAAAAGGCTTATGTTTTAAATGTCTGTTATGATGAATATTGAGGTTGGTTTGGCTGTTAGTCTCGTACTGGCATTCATTCCATTTGCACTTAAACTTTTTGGACAGACTGTGATTATGAAACTCATGGCCTCTTAAATAGCGTTTCGCAGAAAATTTTGCGCCACATGTCTGACAAATGAACGGACGTTCGCCAGTATGTGACTGATTGATGTGTTCAGCAATTCGTTGCTTTTTGCTATCGATGTGATAACAGTCACTCCAATTACAGCGATAGCCAACTATAGCACCAGTTTTTTGAGTTCTTCTATTTCTCGGACGAATAGCTGTTTCAATAATCAGATAAAAATATATAACTTTATCAGTTTATAACACAAAATATATCATAAACTATCAGATAATTGATATTAACTTTAGAAATACTTAATAACTATTTGTATAATAAATTATTTATTTATATTTTTTCCTAAAAGTAATAAATAATTAATTTATAAACTGTTTTATACCTGAAATCAATTTATCGTCAGAAACAAACTCTTCTTCAATAACTTTAAGCCTTAAACCGGTTAAAAGTGTTTCTTTAGTTAAACCTTTGATTTTACAGTTTTTATTACTCGTATTATTACTGTTATTATCATTAGCCGTGTCTTCGTTTGGATCAGAATCGGTATCACTTTCATTATCATCAATGGCTTCCTTAACATTATCTTTATTTGAATTGACGTTTTGTTTGTTATTTAACTTTTGCCCAAAATTGTGATTCAATGAGACTTTAGTTTCTTCACAACTCATAGAAGTCTCGCTATTATTGACATCTTTTTTGATAATAATATTCGGGTTTGTCTTCAATTTGTTACTGTTTTTCAAACGTTTATTATTTACGTTATATCTAATCAATGGCTTAACAGTTGTTTTATTATTATTTTTCACACAATTGTTGAGACAATTACTTAAAACAAAGTTTTTATTTTCATTTTTTAAGTCTTCAATATTTCCAACATTTTTGGCAATAATTTTGTTGATTTTGTTATTAAATTGTTTTTCAGTAATAGAAACGGATTTGTATTCATTTTCCAATAGATTTAAAGTATTTTTATTATCAATATTTTGATCACAAATACAATTATTATTAAAACTTATTAAACATTTTCTATAATTTTCTAATAATTCAATACTTTTTTGAGTCAATAATAACTCATTTGTAAGTCTTTTTATTTGATCTTTTAATTCATTCATATTTACAGTTCAGACATAATTACAATTTATTAATAATATAAATATTATTTGATTTGAATTAATCAATAATTAAAATGAAAACTAAATAAATAACAAAATTAAACACAATTTTAATCCTTTTAATTGACAGACAGATGAGTTGTCATAACAACTGAACTGTTACAAATTGAAGGGACTTTTTATTAATAAAAACAGTTTATAATTATTAAGACTGGGATTATATGCACCAAAAAATTGAAAAATATGTGCGTTTTTGAAAACTTTTTTTATGAGCCAACTCACTAAGAAGAGGAGATCTCACTGAAGCCCATGTTGAACATCAGTGAGATTTTTACAGGAATAACCCCTAACCCACGTCCACCCTTCTCCCCCTTCAGCCCGAACTTCACCCACTGGAGTATAACATGTATAATAACCACATTTCATTTGTTAATTTAATAATTATGGCGAACATTAATGGATACAAATATGAAATTTTGAATAAATTAAAGCCTCAGTCGATATCATTTGCAAAGTATGTTTGCATTACTAGTAATGGAAATGATATGATTGTAGTTACAAATGATGATAAAGTGTGTGGTTTTGAAACTAATACTAATGGTATACTTGGTTTTGGTCACACAAACCCATGTCAAAGCTCTATGTCATAAATGAATTAACTGACAAAAGTATAGTTGACATTAGATTCGGCTCTCATTTTATGATAGCGCTGACAACTGGGGGACAATTGTATATCTGGGGCAATAAAAATTTTCGTACCGGTAATTATTAGTACTTTGGGAATGATATGTCTGCTGTTCACAGCAAACCTGTTATCATCACTTGAATGACTGATAAGTTTGTCACTAAAATAAGATGTGGTTCAATGACTCAGTCTTCTTAACTTGATCTGAAGTTTTCATGTATGGCTATAGCAGTGCAACGGGTCTGTGTCAAAATGCCGACAAAACTCAATCTTAAATATATTGTTAAATCTTTTAATTTAATCAAAATTTGAGTCTTAATACACTTAGATTTAATAAAGAACCTAACCTAACCTAATAATACCTAACCTAAATTAACATTGTTGCAATTATATAATGTCGGGATTATGAGCGGCTCCCGTGCGACACATCTAATACAGTCCACACCAATCAGTGGTTTTGATAACGAGTCGGTTATAGACATCTCATGTGGAAGTAATCATTCGTTGGCTTTGACTCAAAGCAGAAAAGTGTTCGGTTGGGGTAATAATAGTAATGGAGAGTTAGGGTTAGGACACAATCGGTATGTCGACCAACCAGTCAGAATTGACTCAATCGATGACAGAATAATTGAGAAAATAAGTTGTGGACAGAATCACAGTTTGTTGTTATCATCTGATGGAGAGATATATGCGTTTGGGTCTAACACTTGTGTACAACTGGGATTCGGCAATAAAAACAATCAAAACAAGCCATAAAAATGGTAAAATCGGTCAAATTTGTTGACATCGCTGCACATCACAGCTCAAACATATCAATGGCGAATACATTTACGCTCAGAAATGGTTTCTACAGAACAGTTGCGATCACTTCAAGATTATGTTTGCATATAATTGGTCTGAAACTGAAAGCGTGGATAATATGTATGAAATCAAAATCAGTGGCTATTCTTATGGCGTTTATTACGCTTTCATACAATATCTTTACACCGATTCTATAGAATTAGAACTCACTCAAGATTTAATTGAATTATTAAATGTTTCGAACTGTTATATGGAAGAAGACCTGAACCTGAGATGCGCTCAAATGCTTAAAAACAGGATAACTGTAAGAAATGTATGCGAACTGTATTCGACTGCAATTTTGTATAACCCTCAAGAGTTGGAAGACTTCTGTTTTGAGTTCGCTTTCGATAAGTTGAAAGATATTTGTAAAACTCAAGGCATCAACAGATGAATGGCGAACACTGCAAAAAATTATTGGACAAAGTCATTGAATTTCAAGAATAAGACTAATGAGGATTTGAAAATCTCCATAACTTTTTTGATTATTAAACTATCAAAAGACAAATTATTTTGAAACCATTTTGATTGAGAAACTTTTGTTTATATAAATTCAAACTTAAGAAGTGAATATCACTTTTCAACTTTCTGTTATATTTCATTTTAGTATATTTTTTGTAAATTCACTTAAAAACAAATGAAATAAAAATTTTTGTTTTAAAGTGGTTTCAAAATTATTGTTACAGTACTTGATATACCTTTTATTCTATTGTAGAATAAAAAGTGATTCTTTATAAAAATAATCTTTAATTTTTGAATTTAATTGAAGGCATTATAAAACCATTTGATTAATCGACTAATAAATAAAGAAAACATAAATTTTAACTTTTATTGAATATGATTTTTAGAATGAAAAGCAATGCTCAGAAGTAATGCAGAAATTACTATGTAGTGAACATATAATTCAATGATCGACATATGTATAGAAATAGATGTGTAAACAGACCAAAAATGCAAAATAATCTAAAATGTTTGACAAGAAGGCAAACAATTGAACAGAATTATATTTATTATTCTTTTCACGTTTAATCCAAAAACTAATTGCGTTTATTATTAGTGAAAAATATGGTAAGAAATAGTATGAAACAAATTAATTGAAAAGTCCAGGAGGGGAGCAGACTATAAGAGCTATTACAGGAGACACCGCTGTGGGTGAAGGTCCACTTGACCTGATCCAATGATTTACAGCGAGGATCTGTTCAAGAAATGATAATTTAGTGTTAAAGTTACATAAAATATTTGTTTTATAAATAATAGAGAAATAAATGACTGACCAGTACAGTTGTTGCCAATTACAGTTCCTGATTGAGTGTTGAGTGCAATAGTGAAATAAAATGCTGGACAGGTCTCAAATGTCTTAGTCTGACATGGATTTTTTTCATTAAACCTCACTTCTCCGCCTTCTTCTGTGGCTTCTTTACACTTACGATCGTCCTGTTCTGGTGATGGGTATCTGTTGTAGCAAACCTTGATCTTTGCCTTTTCTGCTTTGAACTAAGATTCAAATTTTTAAATTATGTCAAATCTCTACATTTTTCATTAGAAAAATTATTTTAAATTAATATTTGATATAATATTTATTCATTAATAATTAAAGTGAAACAGCATTTGTGAGATTAGTACAGCAAACGCTCCATTAAAAGAAAACTAAAGGTTTTTAGCAAAAATGAGTGCCTTAACCAGGATTTGCTGCCTCAGTGAACTCAATGTTTAACACATTATAGAGTTTACAAATTGACTGAAAGTACTTGTAGTAACGGATCTACGGATAGCTTTAATTTTCGTAAATCTCTAACCAAATAAAATGAATTGAAATTAAAAGACTCAAAATTGAGGTTAATAAAGCTTCTAAAAGGATAGAGTTGAAAATATGGTTTGATGCTTTGAGAATGAAAACAAAAATTTAGAGCAAGCTCAAATCTGTTTGTAATTAAAAGCAAAACTAAATAAATAAAAAATAGTGTTTATTTGATACTTAATAGATAGAAAACTTACTCTCATATCAATGTTATAGCTCTTAATGAAGAACTCGGGATACATGGCCCAAAACTGCTTAAATCCTGGAGTAAGAAATCCTTCATAAACTTTATCTTCGGATTTCTTGACCCGGCACTCAACATGTTGAAAAGTAGAGGGTGTCTGACAGATCTTATTGGCCAAATCGATTCCTTTCATAACCGCGTCGTCCGCACCTTTGCCCATTTCTATCCAGTCTTCATCCTTGCGTAACAGATCTTTAATGTTATCTTTATTGATGGTGGCCATGAAAAAGGGGACGTCTCTGTGTTGATATCTTAATTGCCATTTAAAATCATCATATTTTCGTTTGTTTTCTCTGTCAGTGGGAGGCTGTTTGAGACCCCCGTAATCAAACCAAACAAAATTCTTTGATGAAACTCCCGGCTGATCAGCTTTTTTCAGCTCAAACTCCATTAAAGTTTTGTTTATTAATTCTAATAATACGGGTCTATCGGTTATACTCATTTGTCCTGAAAATTAAACAAATTGAATATATCTTTTTTATTTAATGTGCTGACAGTATGCTTAAAATGTTAAAAAATATTATTAATTTGTTTGTTGATAAAGTTATAAACTATTTGATAGAATGAAGTGTTTTTAAAGGCGTTATTTAATGAGAAATGGGTTTAAAATAAACAATTAGTGGACTTAATATCTATAATTTGGTAAACTTGCAAAATAGTTTATTAATCCTATTTCTCAATTTAAAAAGAACTGATAAGCTTATCTCATAATACTAGAGTCGATTTCTCTTTAGCATTATTATAAAGGTATGTGAGTCCTACTCACTATTGTCAAACCAGGCGGCTCTACAAGAGGCACATTGTGATGACGTTGTGTTATAGGCTAATGCATAGAGTGGAGGATTAAGTTGTTGATTGTCGTCATCGACAACACTTGGATTAGAGCTTCCCTGAGCGTTGACTAGTACTGAGACTGAACCGGCATTTCTTCCAAGATTTAATGACTTAACCACTTGCGTAATGATTGCAATTTCCTCATTATTTCCAACTCCTTCGGCCGGCATATTGTCCAACATGAAGAATACATCTGCTTGTGATTCACAGGAAGCAGATTTGATGTCTGTCCCCGCCGGAAGAGTACAGAACTCTCGCTCTTCTGCTCAAAAAATAATTTAAAAATAAAATGCACTAAAATAGGAGACAAATAGTGAAATTACCCGCAGTCTTGTCCTGACCGGCCTTAGTCAAGAACCGATAGAAATCATTACTAGTTTCGGCAATAAAACCTGTCAACTGATTGTCCTGATGACGGCCATAATAGATGACTCCGTTCCAAATTCTCAAATAGTTTTCAGCCTCTTTCTGAAGTTTATTCTTAATCTCACTATCGATTCCGTACTGACGGTTACAAACACCTGAATCTGAGGCCAAACCCCGCGGCGAATAATACATTCGCAAAATTTGACTCAAAGATATTTTTGGATACTTCTGTAAAATGTCAGGTAATTTTTTGCCAATATTCCAGCCGTCGAGACCTCCGCGCAATTCAGCCAAAGTGGCGAGAGTTCCGTTACTATTTAGTCTGTACTTCGTCTGACACGCAGTGGAATTCCATTCACCCTCAGCTCCGAATATTAATTGTCCGGCAGGTATTACAAGTCCAGAACTGGCGTCAACGCCTAACAAGTCAGATAATGTGACCGCCAATAAAGGGTCAATTTCTCCGTCGGGTATTATACCGACGTTGGCGTCACTCGCTAAGGACTTAATTATATCGCGTGTCGTTCGTTTTGGCGGAGAAATAAGACCAACAGCTGCTCCGAGTAATACACGATTTGCGGCAATGGCCAGAGTTTTGCTATTTTTGAAACTGGCCACTCCTTTCTCGCGCGGTTTTCGTGTCTTAGTCAAGGTGTTTGGTCCATATGGCACTGGGACACTGTTAGTCAAGTAATACCTATTAATACACACATAAAAATATTGTTTTAATACAATTGCTTACGACGGACGGCTTTTGTTTCCCTGAGGTTCTGCTCGCTTTTTTCGTGACTCTGATCGCTTTTTTCGTGACTCATCTGTATCGGGGTCATCGTCAGAGTCAGAGCCTTGTTTCACTTCCTGTGGTGCTGCGGGAGGTTGTCGCGCGGGTTTGCTCGCAACTGGTTGTGTTACGGCTGATTTGCCTCCCTGTAAAAATTCTGCCTGAACCGGCACAGATGTGTTCAATGTCTTATTCAAAGGATTTATTGGGTTCCCTGGCTTTGGGGGCGCTCTGGCCAAGGGTACTGAGTGCTGATATGTATGTTGAGGGTCTTCATCATACCTCGCAGTTTCGTTAACGGTGTGAGAGATTGTGTAAAAAAGAGCACATTTTTCGTCTTCAGTCAACGCGTTTTCAGGAAAATCAACGGACACTCCAGAAGTGGACGGAAGTATTTGGTCAGTGATCCTCCTGTGATTCACTTCTGTTTGCGACTGGGTGTTCACATTTCCGATCAGTTGAAGGCCATCGATGTGGAACCTAAACAATAATAATTTTTTGATTAATTAACCTTATTTACTGTTTTTTTGCAAAATTATCCTAATTTTATGATATTATAGTCTCTTATATTTTTAAACTTTTCAATTATTGATTGCTTTAATACCTGCGAAGTATAAGAATCACAATTTGTTGAGCACTTAAATCAGGCAGTTTTCTCTCTACTTTTTCAATAAGTGATATTAAATTTTCAATGGATAGTCCGACCGGATCTCTCTGTCCCAAAACAAATGGCTTTCTGTCATATGTCTCACTAAAACATCGGTCGCCAATCAATGTCTTATAGGTTTCCGGTGGCACTGATATGCTCAAAATTGAGCCAATAATTGATGAAAACAATACGATTGTCACAAATAATGAATTCATGGTTTGATGAAAAAGTTGATTTGAGATGAGAAGAGTAGAAAAGCTTTCAAAAATAAGTAGATTTTTCAATATATAAGTAAATAAATAAAAGCGAAAAGTCTTTATGAAGTTTCCAAAAGTGAGAAACACTTTATATGCAAAAACAATTTCTTTTTGTTCACTTATTTTTTCGGAAGTCAGTATTTCATGCAATGAATTGATAAAATGGTTATTCAGTAAGGTATACAAAAACCTTTAAACTTATGATTGCATTGCTGTTAAGTAAGTCATCGAATAGTTTTTGACTCAACAGTTAAGTGGCAACGGAAAGACTAAATATCACAAAAGTTAGTTAAATATAAGTATAGTATAGATTAGATAAGACGCATAAAAAACGACATTTTTGCTCAGTTTCCATAATAATGGTATTAGACTTATCTTTAATACACTTTTCTGTTTGTTAAGAACTATAAAAATTATGGCAGAACTTATTCTTTGATTAATTAATTTATAGTAATTTGTCTGCTTATACTCAACAAATGTATAATAATGACTGCGCCAAAAACTATTTATTATGATTACCTTTAAATCTATTTAAATAACATTGATATTACCCAAAGATTAATGTAAACCAATTTGATTCCTCAAAAGCGCGGTTAACTTATAATTTTGTTGTATTTGAGGATTACAATAATAATTTTCTCAATAATTGATAAATTCAAATTTTATTTAATTGTGTATTCTAGAAGTGTGATATACCCCCTCAATGACGAGATAGCACAGGAATTCTTTGAGTCTCAGAAGGAAAGGTTTATTCCTTAACATATAAATGTATCCGAATAGAGTTTTAATACTTGAAGAAGCAATTAAATAAATAATGAACAAATCATATATTATAAAAACGCTTTGATTGAGAATAAATTCAAATTTATAAAATCAATGTAATTTATGTAATTTGTCAAGAATATGACAAAATCTACAAATCTATATACACAATAATGTATTGGATTGACAAACTCCATGTTATTACAGTTTAAGGTCAATAAAACCTGAAAAAGCATTTCACTTTTGATTGAAAAAGAGTTCAATAAGTGATTAAGCCTATCATTAAAATCACGTATCATTCAAATTTTGTACCGGAAAACACTTAAAAGTTAAGGAATTACATATGAAAGATCTGACTAACTCTAGTGTATTCATACTAAAGTAACATTCATTCATAATGAATGTTTCAATGTATAAATTTGAATCTTATTTTGTATATAATTTATTTATCAGGCAGTAAAAAGGGGTGAAAATATTTTCCTAATTATTTCAAAAGATTCCATATTTAATTTGATTGGTCGCACTTTTGAGCATCAAAAATATTAATGTTTCCAAACAAAAACATAATCTATTATATAGAGTTTTGAATAATAGTGAATGATTAATTTTATCGCTAATGCAGGCAATGTGTTTGCATAAAGATCTGATTGTAATATCTGGTAGTTTTGCAAATAAAGCCCAAGTTTTTCTCAATAAGTTAAATGATTCATAAACAAAAACAAATAATTTATTGTTTGTTTAATGATTAATGAATCCATTTTTGGATAATAATAAAATTTTAACAAAAATTCATTTTTAAAAACCCAATTAATTAGAAAATTTATTGATAAGAATTTTCAATTTTAATAAACAAGATTTTCATTGAATTAAAGCATTAAAGTTAATCAAAATTTATTGATTAAATATTTCTATTTAAGCTATTATTTATCGGAACCCTCTGTGTCTATTGTTTTGTTGAGCGGTAATATTTGTGAATATCTAAAGTTTAAAGTGCTTTAAGAATAACATAATTCATTAATTAGAGCCGTCGATAACAAAATTATTGCAAATGTGATACTGACTGATACCTTAATTCATTTTAATACCTGATTTTGACTTTGAGTTGTTTAATTGATTTTAAGAAAGATTTTTGTAAATTAAAATCTTATGTTGAAAAAACTTATTTTCATAGCATATTCTCTTAAATAACATCTAAAATTGATATAGATTTGGATTACATTTAAAAGTTGATACTAAACAGATCGATGTACAGCACTGTACTGTATTTGAAATTGTTATTTAAAAATAGTTATCAATTTTATTATGCAATTTATTTTATCAGAATAGTTATAATCATCTAAAGACTCACCGAAAAGAATAATTTGATGTTAAGATTCAAACTTGATGTAAATTTTAAGTATATATACTCTAAATATGGTCACACCCTTAATATCAATTATACATATCTAGAGAAAAAATGGTGTTAACTATAATTATGGAGAAATACACTGCATTAATAGCAAACTTTAAGCATAGAAATTGCTTTCGTCTGTTTGATAATCACCAAGAGAACTATAAGTTTAGATTATTCTTAGTCTAAAAGCCTCTTCTTATAGATAACATTTGAATAGAATAGGATTAGAAGAATAACTGTTTAAAGATCAGGTTTGCTCTTATATTTAGAATTTTTGAAATTTTAACAAACATTCGTTATTTGTAATCGACTTTTAAACCGTTTTGTTAACTTTGGATGATAGTATAGAAATTTATCCGAGCATTTATCCGTTCATTGGTTATTTTTTTATATATATAAATAATTACAATTTGGTTAAGATTTAAGTTTCTTATTTGAAAACATTTTATTAAATACATTTTATTGATATCTAATGAACCTTAAAGTTAATTGAGAATTAAACCGTCTTTTATTGGTCTATTGAATGATAACTTTTAAGTCTTTATTAGTATACATGCAAATAAGAATTTATGGACTTAAGATAAATGTATTTAATTTTAAAGCATCATAGATGTGTGTTACGCACTATAATAAGAAAAATGCATTAAATAGGTGTATTTATCCACGACAAACATTTTTTATAAGATGCCTATCAGTGAACACATCAATGGAAATACATTTAACAATGTCAAATAATATATACGGATACTCTGCGTATACTAATCAGAGAAAAATGATATCCGTTCTATATAATTGAATCTTAGAGTTATTATTTAAAAAGTTTTGAGATCTCACTGCTTAATATGATTTTTATTTGAAAATCAAAATTTTTACATAAAATTTATTCATATAAGTTGAGACTTCAAAATAGATACTGGTACTAAAGAATTGACAAAATAAGTAGGTAATTGTGGCAGAGAAAATGAAATTTGCTCATTTATTGGGTTCTAATAATGAGATACAATTTTAAAAAATTAATTTAATAATTTTCAATTTATACATATATTAGTTTTGAAAAAATTTTATCGATAGGAATTGAATGTAAGTTTGAAATTTAATTTTTTTATTCAATAGAAACGAGTGATGAATAAGTTTCTTTTTTAGTAATCTTAAGAAGTAATTCATGAATAATTTGATTTGTCTAAAGAATTTCATATTCAAAATCACTTCGAAATTTGTTTGTAATGATTTATCTATTTTTCAAAATATAGAGATGTTTATACAGCCCGCAAATCATTTATGAAGATTTAATTTTTATAAATAAATTTTATAAGTAAATAAATAAAGTAATCGCGAGTTTAAAACTCGAAAGAATAACCGAATTTTTTGACATTGTATTTCGGGTTAAATCTTGTGACCACTGGTTGATGAGGCCATCTCAGGATTGTGCGAATGAACTAAATTTAGTTTAAACTCATTTAACTATTATTGGCTATGATTTTAGATCAATTTCAGTCTTAATTTACTATAAATTACATGTATTCCTAATTAAAAATTTGTTCTAAACTTATTTTCTACCAAAAAAATATTTCGGTACATTTGGGGTATTCCTAACTGTTTTATTGAAAATTAGACACAAATTGAAAGGCATCCTATTCTATTATAGTTCTTAAAATTAGACTTAAATATATGAAATAATAAAATAGTTATTCAAAAATGAAATGTGATTAACATGTGATTAACTTATGAACTATAGAAAGTTGGACTAAACGTAACATTTATTTGAAAATAATGAAGCAATACATGAAAAGCAATACATCAATAATATAAATCTCAAACCAAACCATCAACATAAATATTCCATCATTTTATATTACATACCATTTGACATTAATTTAAAATTTTATAAATTTTTGTAAAAAAATCAATGAAATAATTATTTCAGATAAAATTAATAATTATTTTTTAATGCGATAAACAATTGACAATATATTTAGCTTTTATTATTAGTCAAAAATAAGTATAAAATCGCAGAAATGAATAAAATAATGACTTGAAATGTAGTCGATGGTAATAAATGTGTGGATGAATTACATTGCACTCCACTGTGTGTTACAGTGAACTTGATTTGATCCAAAGAAGCGCATCTGTCATCTATGGTAATTGGGTTTGAAAAATGAGTGGGTTATAAAACTTAGACAAATAACTGATAGAATATAATGAATTTACCTAAACATTGAGTGGCTTGTGTTCTGTCTTTACCCCAAACAGTAAAGTAAAAGGGTTTACAAGAACTGAAGGATTCTTTATTGCATGGATTTGAAATCTCAAAAATCTTTTCTTCACCGCTTTTCAATTCTTTGCAATAGTATTCTTCGGTTCTTACGATTGGGAAATTTCTGTCGTAACACACTTTGATGTCACCGTCTTCTGCTTTGAACTAATCATAAATCAAAATTAATTATAAAAAATTCATTCAAAACATATGTTTAAGTTATAACTAATGATGAGCATTAGGCTGGCCTAGGCTTCAGCTCTAACGGATTTGAGCCGAGGCTGAGGCTTATGTTGATCATTAGTTGACAATTATTAGAAAGTGAAATACGAGAGTAATTTACAAGAATTACTACGGAATTATAAAACTTTTACAGAGTAATGATATGTAATAAGACTTACAGAGAATTTAATATTAAAACTTTTGAGGAAGAATTCCGGATACATCGCCCAATTCTGTCTATAACCAGGTGACACATAACCCACATATTGGACATTATCAGAGCGTCTTCTATTGCAATCATTATATTGAAAAGTCGCCGGATTTTCACATATCTTTTTTGCAAAACTGGGACCGAGGTTTAGATTAGGACTTCCAACAGTACCCGGAGTGTCTCTGTCGGTGTCGTCGCGTAGAATATCTTTGAATAAATCTTGATTTGTAGCCACAGATAAGAACCTGACATCTCTGTGACGATATCTGAGCTGATCCTTATAGTTGTTATAATCATTCCTATCCTGACCAGAATCTGGTGCCGCTGTCACTGAACCCAAGTCTATAAGAATAGCTGTTTTTCCGGGAACTGCAGAAAAGTTAGTTCTTGGTGTCCACCACTCGTA